>OZ024909.1:1290869-1298369 GCA_964017125.1 Flabesymbios commensalis | reverse complement strand
GAATTAGCTTACCATGCGGTACACCATCAAGTATTATTAGGTAGTGATTCGGTGTGTTTACAATATTCAAGTAATAGCGGTAAGGTTATGGGCCGATATAATGTTACATTGGCCAGCACGAACCCACCCACTTAATAGCAAACACATACGTTGAAATGAATCGGCATAATGTTGGGCCAGTACCGCAGACGATGGGCGGCATCACTCTGCCATTAGATCAATGCCTCGTGTTAGCTGAGATACTGGGTTAGATGTCGGATACTGGGTCAAATCGGTTACAGTAAAGTCTGATGTTTTTAAACATTATTTTATTTTACCGCATAGCGCGATGTATATCACTGCATGTGGTGATTTACGATAAAATAAAATATTGTCTGATATTGTCTAGTAGCATTTTGATTATATTTTGAAATATCCATGAGATACCTGATAAAAAAATGCAAATGTTTTTCAAGAAAAACACGAAAATCCAAAGAGCGAAAACGTTGATTTACATCACTGAATTTGATGTTTATTCAGAGTACTATTTCTCACGGTCTGGGGAGAGCGTCTTAATGGCGGGCCAAAGGCTCTGATGCTGGCGCACACTTAAAAGCACCATACTGAAATAGAGTTCTATTTTTTCCAGTGAGTGACATTCTCTATAACGGTACCGATAATAAACATGACATTACATGCAGATATCATCCATATCACACTAAGTAATAGCTTCTAGATATGTCTAACTGATATGAGACAATACACGTTGTACTGTGAAATGTATCTATGATCACTTAAAAAATACAATAATTTTAAAAGTGTTCCTCTCTTTTTTCTATGATGACCGTTATCTGCCACTTGGTACTTTTAATGTCCTGATTATATAGACAGTATGTCTTACTCCGCTGTGAGCAAGTTTGTTTTGGTGGGGCAACAATATTAAAAAACAACAAACTTAAATCCTTAATAACTCAGTAACCGGAGCAGTAAAAAAAAAAAAAACACCATTCTCCATGGATTAATCGTTTGAATGAAATAAACAAAACAGTTATGCAGCTTTAAACTAAGTGAACATGAGACATAACAGGTCCGTGAGCACGTTGACATGTTGGTTTAACGTTGGTCCGTCGTCGGGGACGGCGGACCATTAACCCAGCATTGGGTCAACCACTGCTGGTGAACTCTGTTATGGAGAGGGTGGCCGCCAGGGTGAGATTTTTTTGTATAAACCATGGAGACCAAAGGGTTTCTTCAATTTGCAATACCCAAAAAATCACAAATATCTTAGTTGGCTCTTTCCGCTTCATTTGAATACTTTCCTCAGACACGAGGAGTTGACAGCTTAATGTTGGACCAGCGTTGTAGACGATGGGCCAACATTAAACAAGTATTGAGTCAACATCTGGTGCCGCCGGGCTATGTTATTGGTCTACGGTCATTTTAAATATTTTACTCTTACAGTGCGGGTATCGAGCTTAGACGTATAGACGTACGTCAGAATCTGACGTCTGCAGTCGTCAGGTTCTGACGTCTAAAGTCGATCCCCGCGTTTAAAGGGATAAGCTACCACAGGGTCTTTGTCACAAAATATATTGTATATATCTGCCCTATGGTGGCTCAAAGATGGCCACCGTATCTGACGCTGTTCCAACATTGAGCCTCGGCAGGTTCTATGTCGAACGTTTGTTGTAGTTGCATACCTGAGTAACCATTGTAAAAACGACCAGCTCGGCAGCTAATAGCGCTGCGTCATTAAATGTCAATTTCTATACAATTTAGGAACACAATTTTTGCTGAATTTTACATGTATGCTATGTATAACGCCCTGTGTTTTCAAGTTTAACCAACCCTTAACAGCTTGCAAAAAAAAACTAATCGTGAGAATAGGTATATTTAAAAAAAGCGTTTTTAAACAAATGTCTCTTTATATTTAGATTAGGGTTATATCGATTAATCAATTCCTAAATATGCAAATGTACTTGTAAAAGTAGGGAGTTATGTGTATATCTATTGAATATTACGCTGAGATTATTATTAAAATATTATACATGGGGATGTATTTTTTGGTTTGTATTCTATTTACTCCATGATTCTAATGACGACTTACTGGGGCTCATTTCACTAAGAAAATTGTATATTAACTTTTAGTTATTAGTTAAGATCATCATAACTTTTTAATGATACATTTTAATGATAAATTACAATAAGATTTTCTTAGTGAAAACCTGTGTTTCCAAATAAACTTGTCAACGTCTCGTGTTTTGCTGGGAGCTCAGAATAATATCCAGGGGAGACTGGGGCACAATGGGCACTGGATACAAAAATAGATCAAAGAGTAATTATCTAGTTTAGGCTATTAAACAACAGGGGTGGACTGCATATTACGCATTTCGTCCATCGCTGTAATAATATGAATAATTGTGATAATGTAGGCCTATTATGCCGTTATAGAGCTGATAATGAGGAGACATACTTATGCTATTATGATAAAAACTCTTCAGCTCTACATTCCAAAAACACATCCCTCAAACAAAGATGCTTTGTTAGAAAATTGACGATAAACGTTGTGGTTCTAATAGCGCGTCATGGAACACTGGGCGTGTGTCCGCAACCAGATAATGCAGCATTCCTTTCACAATGGCGTATTTAATGACCATTTAGAGTATGTGACAGGGCCGGATATAGAGAAAGGGGGGGGGGGGGTCTTCACACCGCTTTACAGAAACTAAGCTGCTGTCTAATGACGATAAAATCGGTATTTATATACATATACATAAACACTCCTAGAGCTGGGAATTAGGAGCCATATATAATCGTGATATTATGAAGAGAAAAGTCCGCCAAAGTTGAAACAGTGAGGCTTTGTTAGAAAATTGACGATACACGTTTTCTTTCTAATTGGTTATCAAGTTCTGTAAGAGAAGTGTTCTAGAGTATGCGGCATTGTGTAGATAATAACATGTGATGGGCGTAGTCGACGTAACGGTACTGAGAATTTGATGACCAATTTTTGTGACAGTGGCAGATATTTGCTTTATCATCTCTCCAATTGCTACGAAATAAGTATTTGAAGTTAAAATTACTTGAAATCAATGGTGCTGTAAAATGCGGGTGGAGATGTATTAATTTTATAGATATTTAATGTTAATCTGACAAAATAAAGTGGGGGCGCTTGAAGTAGGCCTCCATGTTCACAATAACAATTCAAAGATAGATACAGTATTTTAAAACAAAAATGAAATGAATCGGGCTTTAGGCCACCTTTGTGCACATATAGGCTAAACTGGGCCAGGAGAACCTCCTGAGGATGGTGAGATGATTGAGATGACACTGTCCTCCAGACACAGGATTCGAAATTCGAGCCCTGGCGGTCTGAGGCCGAGCACAGTATTTTAAAACAATTGTGGTGTATACAACCATATGTATCTGAGTGAAATGAAGAGGTGATAAGCCGACAATACAATATATTAGTAGTTAACCCTTTGACTTCCAGGCCGGGGTGCATGCCAGGATCCAGATATACTGGTGTAGGAGTTCTATTTTTCGTCATTTGAAGCTGGAATTGCTAACGCAATTTCCAGCTTCAAATGACGAAAAATACATAAATGTAGTATATGTTTGACGAAAATTTGTGTCATTTTATTGTTACGTTCATTGACGAATGACGACGGAAATTTCCGTCATGTATGGTAGTGAAAAGGTTAAATAAAAATAGCAATGCTCCTTTGATGTCATTATATTTGGTGGGGTACTTTCCATAATGTACATCTGGTTTGATAAGAGCCGCGACTGTGTTGTCCATAGATACATTTTACCCGCAAACACGAGACATTGACCCAATGTTGTTTTAATGATGGCCAGCATCGCGAACAATGGTTCAGCATTAAAGCAGCAATTGGTCAACGTCTGACGTTTTGCTGTGATATATTTTGTCGTCGCAAACATAATGTCTGCTATTAATGTAGACCTAGGCCTAAATGACATGATTACGATACTTTGATTAAATCGTTTTAATAACTTAAAGCAGCCCCTTGGGATGACAGCAGTTTTCGTTTTTAATTCCGTACTGAAGTAGTGTATCCCACGGATCATGTTTTTATTTTTTTCAGAATTTTTATATTTTTACAAATATTTTTAATCAACATTTCTATGAAACCAGAAGTAACCCAAACAAACTATTTGTATACCCGAAGGACGATTGAATGTTTTCACAGCATTGGGCCACATGCTGATGGCATCGGCCCAGCGTTGGGTAGACAATCAGTGCTGCAGGTGTGTCCTGACTATAAGACACCAATTAGCGCGAATGCTCTGATCTTACCGTCTGATACGTGGGAATATGTGATGTGAAGTGCTGAATATTGCCGACTTGTTTTGTTTACATGGCGAAATACGACCTGGAAATACAGCTATTTCACTCTTTTTTTGTGCTTTAAAATTGTTTTTTGACTTTTTCGTATTTTCAGTTAAGATCAGTAGGCTATATAGCTTCATATAAATTAAATTTTCAAAATTGACAACATTGAAAATGTCTCATCCCCAGGGGTCCCTTTAAATTTAAATGTAGGCCTAATGACCTATATCATTCACAAAATTGCATTCTTGGCGAGATAACGGTTGTATTGTCTTATCCACATGAGAGGGTCACAATTCAATACTAGAGGGGGGGGGAGTGGTGTTTTTGAACTCGACAAATTATTTATTTTACTTCCTGTCTGCAATACTGCAATTTTTTTCACACTCTGCCTCAAGCTAAATATTTATTTCACCTTCTTAGAACTTTTTCTTCTGTCTACAAAGAAATCTCAAAATAGGCTCATTATTGATCTGGAGGTTAAGGAGAAAGCGAAGGAGGCTTCACAGATCTCAGCGTCATTTAACCCTATAACCGCCGGTGCCGTATATATTCGGGTTTTTATTTTTTATTAGCACATTAAGTACCACATTTTAAATATGTTCAAGATAAATTGTGACATCAACCAGCAAGATTTGAAGAGAGTTGACCTCCATTTTGTCAAATCTGAATAATTTTCACTCACTTGAAGTTGTGGATCGCGTCAGCGAGACACAACTTCAAGTGGGTGAAAATTCAAATTGAATAATTTGGCGATTAAAGGAAATTAAATATTTGTCCTTCAGACAATTATTTAATTCACGAAAATTCAGTATCCAAATATTTATTTCAAAAATAATCCAGCATGGAGATTGAATAGTGGCCTCCTGATAAGCAAGTTATATTTAAGCATCATCCATGAAACCAAAAAAATATCGGCTGAATAATTCTGTATTTTACAGGGGTGTGATACATATCAGCACCAAAATTGACAGCATATGGAACTCGTGTACAACATAGGGCCAACATCATTAAAGTTGATACGGAATTGAGCCAGAGGTGACCCAATAACTGTTTTTTTGTTGTGAATTACCATACACTGCCATGTATTGCCTCCCCCCCCCCCCCCAGTGTTTGCCCACCACCATGACAGCTCTCGCATTGCTATGCGGTGACGTCACGTCAAACTATCCATAATGCCTCAAGCTCGCGTTTTATCAGCTAAAAAAATATTTGAGACCTACATTTAACCTTTACAGCGCGGGGATCAACTTTGGTCGTCAGAATCTGACGTCTGTAGACGTCAGATTCTGACGTCTAAAGTAGATACCTGCACTGTAAGAGTAAACATGGTCGTAGACCCACAACATAGGTATTCAAATGAAGCGGAAAGAGCTGACAAAGACATTTATGCTGATTTCAAATTGAAAATTACCCTTTGGTTTCCATGGTATATATAAAAATAATTCAGCGCTTTAAGGGTTTATATTTTCGCTCGGAGACAGCCAAATTCTTATTGAACAGGGTAAACATTATCTTACTGTATTAATACCAACTATATCAAGATACACTCAGTAAACATGAGACGTTGACGCAATTCTGGTTTAAAGTTAGGCCAGCATCGGGGACGGCGGGCCAGCATTAAACCAGCATTGCGTCAACATCGTGTGTTTACTGAGCAATGATCACATAGGAACCTAATCACAAAATTAGAACAACTCATAATCTGATAATAACGGCATCTCCAATTGCAATGAATGGGGTTTTAGGCCACATACAGGCTATATTATTCTTCTCCAAAGCAGGTTGCTGGTTTTAATACATTCTGTGTAAATAGATAGAAAGCAATTTGTCACATTTGGTGACACTATATGTCAGATATTTCGAGTACCAGTGTCACAGTTATCAATTCAATTTATTATATCACATTAATATCGTTCTAGTCAAGATATCTTTTTACACTTTGTAGCTAGATTAATATTGAATTCATTAGCATGCCCAGGACAATTAGACAGGCGTAAATTATTCCACAGGGTTCTTTGGCATAATGCCTTCCCCCCCCCCCGCTAAAAAAAGTTTGTTAGCCTGCAATCCTAAAGTATTTTGAGGGCATCCCAGCTAATAATTTAACATTCTAAGAACGTTAGGAGAACATTCTCCGTAAAGTTATATGAACGTTCTCTGGGAATGTTATGGGAACGTTCACTTGTGGAGTTTTTGTTAGGTTATAAGAACGTTAGGTGTGAACGTTAGGAAAAAACTTTAATGGAACATAAAGGGAACGTTCATTCAACATTCTGCGCACGTTAGGAGAACGTTCCCAGTACGTTAGGTGTGAACATTAGGGACAAACTTTAATGGAACATAAAGGGAAAGTTCATTCAACATTCCGAGAACGTTAGGAGAACATTCCCAGTACGTTGGGTGTGAACGTTAGGGAAAGACTTTAATGGAACATAAAGGGAAAGTTCATTCAACATTCTGAGAACGTTAGGAAAACGTTCCCAGTACGCTAGGTGTGAACGTTAGGGAAAAACTTCAATGGAACATAAAGGGAACGTTCATTCAACATTCCGAGAACGCTAGGAGAACATTCTCAGTACCGTTCTATGAATGTTCTTTGGGAATGTTATAGGAACCTTCTCTTGTGGCATTTTTGTTAGGCTATGGGAACGTTAGGTACATTTCAATATTTATTTTGGAAAGAAAAAAACTAGTAGTGAATATGATTATGTTTTTATTATAAACATTTCTTGTACATGTTATAGATTCCCTCTAGTGCGATTGCCTTATTTCTTTTTCTGCAATGAAAATAACAAAAGTCAGTCTTGCAAAAAGGCAGTAACATAATGTAACATGATTAGCTTTTGTTTAAATGCAACTCAGATTATTTTGAAAAGAAGATCATGCATGGGGGGCCCACGGAAACTCCTGCAAAAAATCCTGTAGCTTGTAGTTAGTGGAATATTTTAATGGCTAGTGGGGTTACTGAGAAATGGATAGTTGAATTTTGTTATAGGCTAATGGAATTGAGATACGAATTTGCTACCCTACACAATTTAGATAAAATACTGAATTGAGTCATTTAATCAACTGAGCATGTTTCACAAACTATTTTATCAATTTCAGGGGTATTTTATTTGGTTTGAAACTAGCTTCAACCCGTGTATATACGGGTGTAGCAGGAG
>OZ024909.1:1135948-1290669 GCA_964017125.1 Flabesymbios commensalis | reverse complement strand
CTAACTTTTGAAATATTAAATATAATTCTGCAATTTTTTTCACCGCTGCTAGGATTTTAATAGAAAATGGCCTATGCAAAATTTCAAATAAATCGGTTCAAAATTGACGGAGAAATCGCCGAAAATCATGCGATCCTGGTTAATTTGACGGCGAGTATAGCAATCTCGAGGCATTGCCCCAATGTTGTTTTAATGTTGTACCGTCGTGGTAGACAACGTCCCAGCATTACCCATAAGCCCTTGCAACTCTGAAATATTTTTGTATTAACCTTGGAAACCAAAGAGATTTTTTTTCAATTTGAAATCATCATAAATGTCTTATTAGCTCTTTCCGATTTATTTGAATACCTATGTTTTGGATTTACAGCCGTCAGAAATATTTTATTTCTTTCACCGCGTGACCGTATTTATACGTCAGAATCTGACGACTAGAGACGTCAGATTCTGACGTATAAATATGGTCCCCGTGCTGATAGAGTTAAACCATTCAATATTGGGTCGATTTAATGCGTTTTCCCAGTAAAAAAAGAGCCAACAACGCATGGTTGGTTTAATGCTGGGCCAGCGTTGTAGACTGTGGCCCAGCATTAAACCAATAATTTTGATTTCATTTATTTTTACCCAGTAAATACGAGACATTGACCCAATGCTGGCTGAATGTTAGGCCAGTGTCGTAGATGTTGGCCCAACAGTAAACTTTTACAGCGGGGATAGACTTTAGTCGTCAAAATCTAACGTCTGTAGACGTCTGATTCTGACGTCTAAAGTCAATCCCCGTGCTGTAAGAGTAAAATATTTTCTAATGGCGTAGACCCATAACATAGGTAATCAAATAAAAGCGGAAAAGCTAACTAAGACATTTATGATGATTCTAAATTGAAAATAGCCTTTTGGTCTCCATGGTTTATACAAAAAGTATTTCAGGGCTTCAAGGGTTAGTCTAACGCTGTGCGGATATATTGAATGTGATTAGCTGCTGTCACTGTCTCCATCTGCCGTAATGCTGGCTCAGTGGCGGCGCAATGTCTACCATGCCGGCCGGGCACTAGGCCAGCGCTGCGCCGCCTTTCCTGTTTGTTGCCTGGAGATGTACCGCTGGCTCAGTGACAGCTTTACATCTTCCATGCTGGCCATCACTTAGCCAGCGCTGCGCCGCCTTTCCTGTTGACTGGGGATATAATACAGGTGTGTCTGCTGTCAGTGCCAGGCTCCAGTTAGATTCCTGACGTCTTAATCACCACTTGTCTCTCACATCTCTTCACCTGTACCCACTGTCAACCAGGACTATGATTCTAGACATGGAACATCTCATGAAATTCTACACATTTCGACCCAAGGTAAAAATAAACATTATAGTCAACCCTTGTCCTGCTAAGCACGACTCTAGTCGCTTTTAATTAGTTTCATCAGCCGATCAAATCAGTGTTATTGGGAATGAAATGAGTGTTTAAACATCAAGATTTGCAAATGTTTTGTATCAAACTAAACAAATATTAATATGGTTACTTTTCACCAACTTGAAGTTGTGGGTCGCGGTAGCGAGACACAACTTCAAGTGGGTGAAAATTTAAATTATCTAATTTTATTAATTATCAATTTTATTTTTCACCCACTTGATGTTGTGTTTCGCCACCGCGACGTAAAGTATCTTTAAGTCTTTACTATTATCTGTGTATTGTTGTGAAGGAGAACAACCAAGTGATGTTTGGAATCCTTGGAAAATAAATCAAGTTCAAACCAAATGATGGCAGTTGTGGAAAAGCCTGTCCACATGTGAATAAGTTCAAGTATCTGTGGACGCTTGATGCTATACAGTGTTAGTGGGATTATAAACTATGTTATAGTCGTGATAACATAGGTCGCGTTAAAACTATGTTATAATTGGGCACAATTACAATGAACAAGACCAGATTTCCGATCGTGATTTACAATGTAAATAATTGGTTTCTGATGTGTAGATTACACTATATTTTGCAATAGAAAAATATAATTCCCATGAAAAAAATAGATATAGGGACGAAATTCCCGTATTTCTTATTTTTGACATGGTTGTCAATAATTAGAAATCAGGAATTTCGTCTCTATATCTAGCCTAACTGGTGAATGCGTAGCACAAAAATTAAAAACGTTTGCAGTTCTAGTCTGTGGACATGTTCACATCATATGGTCATATTAAGAAGCCGACATAAAATCACCGATTTGTTGTTGATTTTAGACCTGGGCCAGTCCCTTTAATTCAAAGTATACAGTTTATGCGGCTTTACACTTCTACGCTGGCATACGTTGCACTAAGGCACCCTCTGTGTACCACATCACATTATTTTAGCGAATATACACTGTATCCATGATTTATCTCTCCAGATTCAATAACCTATATATGTCTGTTTATGTATTTCTCTCAAGCTACATGTATGAAATGGAGCAGGCTTGAGTGAATTATATAGTTTAGTCTGGTAATTTAGTAGTTATTTAGTAGTTATTTGCTAAATGGTGATACTTGATTGATTCTGGGATTAAAATTGGCCGTTTTACTCTTTGAATCCATATATATGTGTCGCGAGACTATAATAATCCACTATAATAATAATAATAATAATAATATTAATAATAATTATTATTATTATTATCATTATTATTATAATAATAATAATAATAATAATAATAATAATAATAATAATGATAATGATAATGATAATAATATATATATATCACCATGTAACCTTATCTGTAGCACAATCATAGGCGTTGAACATTTGATTTGCTGTCCAGTTATTGTAGTGCATGGATTTAAAAGTATCTCCGCTGGGCCATTTCACATATACTGGTAAATTAATGGAAAGCCGTCGTGAACAGGTAAGTTTTGATCCCAGATTTGAATTGACTGAGGTTATTGTTTTTGCGCAATGTCCTTCGCAATTTGTTCCATTTGCTGGGTTACGATGGTTTTTGCAGGACGCACCTGCTACTTGCGATGCCATATCATGACGTATCATGATGACGGATGTTACGTCATGTGTGACGACTGACTGTGTTATGACATGTGATTCCACGGCTAATAAGCTGCGGTAATAGCCGCGATCAACACCCCCCCCCCCCCCCTCCACACACACACACACAGACACTCCCTGTCACCAGCTACGTGTTGCGCACACCTGTGTCTACGTTCTGGTGGTTCCAACCATCCCGGTAAACACGACACGTTGGAACATTGCTGTTTTAATTTTGGTCCAACGTCGCAGACGTTGGGCCAACATTAAAACATCATTGTTTCAACGTGTCTTGTTAGCTGCCCAGATATTTGAGATGATATCCCAGAAAAAGGAAACACGTGAAATAAAGGTTGTTTTGCTGTTGGCCCAGCGTCCACATAGCGTTAGCTTACAGAGCTTTAAAGCAAAATGAACCATCGCGCTAAGCAGTGCAACATGCACAGTAGCCTAGCAACGCGCACAGCAGCCTAGCAACGTGCACATCAGCCCAGCAACGTGTACGGTAGCCCAGCAACATGCACAGTAGCCTAGCAGCGTGTACGGTCGCCCAGCAACGTGTACGATAGCCTAGCAACATGCACAGCAGCCTGGCTACGTGCGCAGCAGCCTGGCAACGTGCGCAGCAGCCTAGCAACGTGCGCAGCAGCCTGGCAACGTGCGCAGCAGCCTGGCAACATGCGCAGCAGCCTAGCAACGTGCGCAGCAGCCTAGCAACGTGCGCAGCAGCCTAGCAAAAAAACTTTTAAAAATTGCAACATGCACAGTAACTTAACAACGCTTACAGCAGCTTTGCAATGTGGACAGCAGCCTAGCAACAACGACAGTAACCAACGTGTACTCCAGCCTGGCATCGTTCACAGTTGCCAAGTAACTAACACATTAACCTAGCTGTAGCAACGTGCAGCGTGCACAGTAGCCTAGAAACGTACACACTAGCCTAGCGATGTGTACATTATGCTATGAACTTGTACTTTTACCTTGCAACATGTACAACCAACATGTACAATAGCTAATCAATGTGTACAGAGGTCAATCAACGCGCACAATAGTATAACAACCTGCACATATGAGCATACATAAACATGTGTCACTAGCAGGTGAATGTTGAAGTAGCCGATTAAGCTTACTATCCATCATTATTGATATATCCATATCCCATTAATCAACACATGCGAGCACGCACTCCTTTTCGCTCTTTGCAGCTTACACATGCCCATTTTTAGAAACATTTCCCTTTCACAAACCACAGTCCACATAGGCCTACTCCCCAAATGATGCAGTAAATGAACCCGAGTACCAAACAGAAATCCACCATTTTGTCTGATTATTTATTAATTTTTTCAGGGCGGCAACAAAATTGTGAATTAATTTCAGCAGAGGCCAAATATATATAGGGTTCCCACGGTCGTGGAAAACCATGGAAAATGAAAAAATAAAATTCATGCCTGGAAAAGTGATGGGAAATTAAAATTTGGCAAAAAATCATGGAATTTTGAATTTTTATAACTGTCTATCGCATTTCTTATGATTAGGCCTACGTACAATTCTGACACACAATGTCATGGATTTCTGAGAAAATGGTCATTGAAAGTCATGGAATTTCATTTCCAGATCTCTGTTGGAACTCTCATATATGATAAAAGCTCTAATTCTGCAAAGTCTTCTTGTTTGAGGGACCTTTTCAACACTAGTAGTATAAGGACAGATAAAATAGCTGAAATTTCACCATGTTGAACCCTTTGCTTTTACTAGTTCTCGCCACAATCACCAGGTGCCCCTGCAAATTGCGTGGTACCCTGGGGTACAGCAGTACCCTGAGGTAGGCCTACTGTGTGTTGCATCAAATGACAAATCATTTTGGGGGGTATAATTATGGTCCACCTGGTTTTCATAATTTAAAGGCAAAACACAATTAGCAGAAAAAAGGTTTATTATTTAGAAACTGTATTACTCTTTCAGACTCATTTGATAAAAACATTTTGACAATAATTTTGCACTACAATTTCCTGTTTTTTTGTTCTCAGGACAACATAAAGCAGTTGCTGCGGCTGTGCTCCTACCCGCCCACTGCGGATGCCGTGTGCCGAGCCGTGGACGCCCCCAACAACCATAAAAGCTTCATATATTACGGAGACCCAGATTTTCAGGTAACACCTTATCTGAGCTATAATCACATTAACCCTTTGCCTGCTAATCACAACAAAAGTCGTTTTTAACCCTTTCAGCGCTGAATTTTTTAATGGAAACCTTGGAGGCCAAAGGGTTTTTTTTAAATTGAAATCATCATAAATGCCCTCGTTAGCTCTTTCTGATTAATTTGAATAGCTACTTTATGGGTCTGCGACCATTAGAAATATTTTTATTCTTACAGTGTGAGGATCGACTTTAGTCGTCAGAATCTGTAGACGTCAGATTCTGAGGACTAAAGTTGATCCCCGCGCTGTAAGGGTTAACCCTTTGCCTGCTGATCACAACAATAGTCGTTTTTAACCTGCTTTATTACCTGATCAAATCACTGATATTGGGCATGAAATTAGCGTTTAAACATCAACATTTGTAAATTGTTGGTCTCAAATTAAACAAATAATTTCAAGTACATTTCAAGCATTTGAGTTTGTGGATCGCGGTAGCGAGACACAACCTCAAGTGCTTGAAAATTCAAATAAATTTAAATAAATTAACGTTTAGCTCTTGTCCCGCTACGCCCGTATTAATGGGGTTTCAAGCAGATTTTAAACCAAATATGTCACTGAAACTGATAATATAGTTTGTGGTAGATGCTCAGTTAGTCAAATAATTCATATTAGAAGATACATATTTTAATTGAGTAGAAATATTTTTGTCGTCATTTATAGCTGGAAATTGTGTGGGCAATTCCGGCTTCAAATGAATGAAAAATAGAGACAAATTCCGCAGCACTAGGGTAAAGAACATTTTATTGGCAGGACAAATCACTAATATTGGAAATAAGTGTATGTTTAAACATCAAAATTAGCCAAATTTTGGTTGTAAAATGAAGCAAATGTGAGTAATTTTCACCCACTTGTGGATCACTGTGACAAGACATAGCCTAAGGTGGTTAAAATTTAAATAACTTACGTGGTTGGCAAAAAGTTAATAAAAAGTGAGAATCAAGTTGACAAAAGTTGTCATAATGACAATCAAGTTGATTTCAAGTTGTAAGCTTAATTAATGATATATAACAGCGAGACACTATCTGCAAAATGTTATGTTCTTTGTCACATTTTACACTATGATTACAATAATCACTGTGTCCATATTGTCATCTTTTGATGTAAATATTAATGAGATACAATTAGATTAGATATTTTTAATTTAGCACTTTCATATTCCTACTGTTACATAATTAGAGTAATCTTTTGGAATTGCCATATTTTTTATGCTGTCTATGAACTATCCAAACTAAGAAAATATGGTCTTTAAACAGCCTTAGGAGTGTATTGAACATGTTACATAGTATGTATAATTGTTTTGCTGTTGATCTAGGGTCTTGTCAGGGTATTCTGCATAGCGAAATGCGTTGTGGTTCTGCATTTTGATTGTTGGAAAAGATACAAAACACATTCCGGTCACTCGGATAAAGTGAGTATATTGATTAAGTCGTAGTAAAATCTGTTCATTTTGCAATTAAAACTAACTTACCTGTGTTGTGATATCTGCGATAACAACAAAAAATTTTCCAAATTATACGTTTCTATTATTTGTTATCCCCTAGAACACTGATGTCAACTACAGTAGTCATTCTGTCTTTTCATTAGCACTTATAATAACAGTTGTTGAAAGTAAAATACCAGTATGCCTTCAATCTTGAAACACTGATATATGTTAGAACTTAAATTTCACAAATAACATACATTTTCAGTCACTTGAAGTTGTGTATCGCGGTAGCGAGGCACAACTTCAAGTGACTGAAAATTTAAAATCTCAGTGCTCTAGGGGTTAACATGGTTTGGGCGGGAATCAACACCACGAACCAAAAAATCTTTTGTAATAAATCTATTACATCTGATTACTACTCGGATAAAGTGAGTATATATTGTCCCCTTGCTGATTGAGGGATATTATATTTGACACTTATATGTACCTTTTTTTGTTTGTAGGATGTTTTAAATGGGTTGTGTTTGACTCCGGACTGCTCTGGAGAAATCTGGAAAATTAGCTTTTACCACAGTGACGGCACTTCAAAATTTGTAAGTCGAGAAAAAAAGTGACCACCTTGATAAGGTGACCTCTGTACTGAAGGCTGGTGATGAAGTGCCTTTAGTACCACATACCAGCCTTTAGTACCAATATTGTTTTGTGTAAAGATATTTATTGGGAATTTGCTGAGTAAACTTTGCTGACTGAAGGATTCTAAAAATACACAAACTAATTTTATTTAGGTGCTATATACGTATTACATTGCAACAAATGTTTTAAAAAAAGTAACTACATTTTCTACACTTTGAGCGCAAATATATAATAATTGATCACATCTTAATGTTCTCTCATTTCCATTGAAAAATTAGGTTTTATCTTTGCTATTCTAAAGCAAATGGAAGAAATTTTTACATCTTAATATAACAAATTCATTATTTGATGGATTTTTGAATTTTCTATTTGCAGCAAGAGCGCAAGGTGGCGAAACCTGTGAAGCCCAGGGGCCGAGTGCTGAAAACTTTACCCAGCAGGTTAGTGGTTGTTCAACCCTTACAGCGCGGGGATTGACTTTAATCTGACGTCTGTAGACGTCAGATACTGACGACTAAAGTTGAGCCCCGCTCCGTAAGAGTAAAAATATTTCTCATGGCCGTAGACCCATAGGTATACACATAGGTATTCAAATGAATCGGAAAGAGCTAACTAAGACATTTATGATGATTTCAAACTGAAAAAACCCCTTTGGTTGCCATGTTTTTTTTCAAATTAATTCAGCGCTTTAAGGCCCTTTGAACCCTCACGATGCAATAAAGCATCATTTTACATCCTTGAAAACAGACTTAATTTTCCTACGACAAAGGGTTTTAGAATTAACATTTCCATGAAACTGGTTTACCAATACATGGCAATTTTCTATCATTTTTATTTTAAAACCACATCAAATTATCTTCATCCTCTACAAGTCGAGAATTGCGGCAATTCTCGACATGTAGAGGATGAAGATGACAATGGTGTAGTCAGTCTTGAGTGGGTTAAATATTTTACTCTTTCAGTGCGTGGATAGACTATACGTCAGAATCTGGTGTCTAAGGACGTCAGATTCTGACGTATAAAGTTGGTCCCTGCGCTGAAAGGGTAAATCACAAGTTCAAAATGTCCAATAAAACTGAACACCTTTCTTATTGGTGGGGTGGGATTGTTGCTCCTTTTGTATATACATCTATACCTTTTTTTCTGCCAGTATCGCTGTCTGACAGATAGCAGTCTAACAAACGTGAATTTGAAACGACAGGGCAAAGCTACTAAGAAGCTAATGACTAAATTCATAGAAATACATCAAACATTTATTATTGTGGCAATTTGCAAAATCCCAGCTTATATGTGTTTTGATGAAAAATAGAACAATAATTAAAATCATTTCAGATGCTTAATGCCTAAGTGAAAACATTTTAGAGTCGAATTTTCCCAGCTTTATATGAAAGAAAATTAATACCCAAGTGAGATTCAACAAAATAGGTTTTTTTACATACCGGGTATTACCATTTCCATTGAATTTTTACATTTATAAATGCATTTAAAAACAATTCTTATCTCTGCCTTATTTTTCAGTCTGTATACTATAAAAAGAAGAGCAGAGAAGAAGAGGCTGCGTCGTGAAGCTAAGGCAGAGCGTAGACGGCAGGAGACGGTGGCCACACCGTCACCCATCAAGGAATCCAGAGCCCTGAGATCTCACAACGAACCCGCTAATGTACAACAAACAACACATCTGACAAAGCTAACCAAAGACATCGATGAGGAGAACAGCGAGTTATATAAGGTATGTTAGTGTTATGTATCTGACAAAACTAACCTGAGACATCGATGAGGAGAACAGCGAGTTATATAAGGTATGTTAGTGTTATGTATCTGACAAAACTAACCTGAGACATCGATGAGGAGAACAGCGAGTTATATAACGTATGTTAGTGTTATGTATCTGACAAAACTAACCTGAGACATCGATGAGGAGAACAGCGAGTTATATAAGGTATGTTAGTGTTATGTATCTGACAAAGCTAACCAAAGACATCGATGAGGTGAACAGCGAGTTATATAAGGTATGTCAGTGTTATGTATCTGACAAAGCTAACCAGACATTGATGAGGAGAACAGCGAGTTATATAAGGTATGTTAGTGTTATGTATCTGACAAAACTAACCAAAGACATCGATGAGAAGAACAGCGAGTTATATAAGGTATGTTTGTGTTACGCATCTGACAAAACTAACCAAAGACATCAATGAGGAGAACAGCGAGTTATATAAGGTATGTTAGTGTTATGTATCTGACAAAACTAACCAAAGACATCGAAGAGGAGAGCAGCGAGTTATATAAGGTATGTAAGTGTTACGCATCTGACAAAACTAGCCAAAGACATCGAAGAGGAGAGCAGCGAGTTATATAAGGTATGTTAGTGTTATGTATCTGACAAAGCTAACCAAAGACATCGATGAGGAGAACAGCGAGTTATGTAAGGTATGTTTGTGTTACGCATCTGACAAAACTAACCAAAGACATCGATGAGGAGAACAGCGAGTTATATAAGGTATGTTAGTGTTATGTATCTGACAAAGCTAACCAAAGACATTGATGAGGAGAACAGCGAGTTATATAAGGTATGTTAGTGTTATGTATCTGACAAAACTAACCAAAGACATCGATGAGGAGAACAGCGAGTTATTTAAGGTATGTTAGTGTTATGTATCTGATAAAACTAACCAAAGACATTGATGAGGAGAACAGCGAGTTATATAAGGTATGTTAGTGTTATGTATCTGACAAGACAAACCAAAGACATCGATGAGGTGAACAGCGAGTTATATAAGGTATGTTAGTGTTATGTATCTGACAAAACTAACCAAAGACATCGATGAGGAGAACAGCGAGTTATATAAGGTATGTTAGTGTTATGTATCTGACAAAGCTAACCAAAGACATCGATGAGGAGAACAGCGAGTTATATAAGGTATGTTAGTGTTATGTATCTGACAAAACTAACCTGAGACATCGATGAGGAGAACAGCGAGTTATATAAGGTATGTCTGTGTTATGTATCTGACAAAACAAACCAAAGACATCGATGAGGAGAACAGCGAGTTATATAAGGTATGTTAGTGTTATGTATCTGACAAAACTAACCAAAGACATCGATGAGAACAGCGAGTTATATAAGGTATGTTAGTGTTATGTATGTGACAAAACTAACCTGAGACATCGATGAGGAGAACAGCGAGTTATATAAGGCATGTTAGTGTTATGTATCTGACAAAACTAACCTGAGACATCGATGAGGAGAACAGCGAGTTATATAAGGTATGTTAGTGTTATGTATCTGACAAGACAAACCAAAGACATCGATGAGGAGAACAGCGAGTTATATAAGGTATGTTAGTGTTATGTATCTGACAAGACAAACCAAAGACATCGATGAGGTGAACAGCGAGTTATATAAGGTATGTTAGTGTTATGTATCTGACAAAACTAACCAAAGACATCGATGAGGAGAACAGCGAGTTATATAAGGTATGTTAGTGTTATGTATCTGACAAAGCTAACCAAAGACATAGATGAGGAGAACAGCGAGTTATATAAGGTATGTTAGTGTTATGTATCTGACAAAACTAACCAAAGACATCGATGAGGAGAACAGCGAGTTATATAAGGTATGTTAGTGTTATGTATCTGACAAAACTAACCAAAGACATTGATGAGGAGAACAGCGAGTTATATAAGGTATGTTAGTGTTATGTATCTGACAAAACTAACCTGAGACATCGATGAGGAGAACAGCGAGTTATATAAGGTATGTTTGTGTTATGTATCTGACAAAACAAACCAAAGACATCGATGAGGAGAACAGCGAGTTATATAAGGTATGTTAGTGTTATGTATCTGACAAAACTAACCAAAGACATCGATGAGAACAGCGAGTTATATAAGGTATGTTAGTGTTATGTATCTGACAAAACTAACCAAAGACATCGATGAGGACAACAGCGAGTTATATAAGGTATGTTAGTGTTATGTATCTGACAAAACTAACCAAAGACATCGATGAGGACAACAGCGAGTTATATAAGGTATGTTAGTGTTAGTATCTGACAAAACTAACCAAAGACATCGATGAGAACAGCGAGTTATATACGGTGTGTTAATGTTATGTATCTGACAAAACTAACCAAAGACATCGATGAGGAGAACAGCGAGTTATATAAGGTATGTTAGTGTTATGTATCAGACAAAGCTAACCAAAGACATCGATGAGGAAAACAGCGAGTTATATAAGGTATGTTAGTGTTATGTATCTGACAAAACTAACCTGATATCAACAAAATCTACACCATATTTTTTACCTTCAGATTTTTTATATGATCTATAGCTTTTGGAAGACAGTTCTCATTCTTTTTCCTAACAGGCAAGTGGAAAAAATGCAAAAAACAAATCTAAGAAGAAAAAGAAAGTTCAGAAGACGTTACTGGTTGGAGGGCTGTTACCCACGCCTTATGAGCAGGATGGACCCGGAACTGAGCGGACTCGTAATGACTCTGTCAGCTCACTCACGGAGCAGATGAACATAGTACACATTCCTGTCGTAAGGTGGGTAGTCACTGTATACTGAGTGTAAAGGCCAAGAGAGTATGCTGGGATATGCAAACTTCTGTTCTTTGATCACAAGTATGGTCAGACCGCCATTCCGGACTACGGTCTTAGTTTTGTGGCAAAACGGCAAATTTACTCCAATCACTGCCCTCAAAATAAGTAACTTACTATACCAGTTTGTCGTTAGAAAAAAACACAAACTATTGGGTATTTAACAACCAGTACTTGGAAAGTCCTTGAAATTTGAAACGGGATTCATTTTGTAATATACAAAAGCGATATGTAAAATATCCCATAATACGAACAACCCCCATATCCCAAGTATGGCGAGACATAAAGTGTATTCATATTTTGTGCCAAGCCGAATTTATGATATAAACCAAGAGACAAAATGGGTTTTTTTCAATTTGAACTAATTATAAATGTGTTAATTTGCTTTTCCACTTCACTTGAAAACCTATGTTAGGGGTGTACAGTTATTAAAAATATTTTATTATTTCAGTGTGGGGATCGAGTTTAAGGTGGCAGAATCTGACGTCTAAACTCCTCAGATTCTGATGTCTTAAATAAGTCCCCACGCTGAAAGGGATAATATACTCATTTTCAGCAAAATGCCAGCCCCATCCACGCAGACGAAGCCTCGAGGCAGCAAATCCAAACCAAAGAAGGCGTGGGATGTACCGCTAGCTAATCAGCCCGGCCTTCAGAATGTGGTAGATGTGATTACAGAGCAGGAAAAGTCCAACAGCATCTCAGAAATCATCTACTCGTAAGTACACATACGATACATATAATCAACGCTGCTTTAATGTTGGACCAGCGTCGCAGGCGGTGGAACAACATTGAGCCAGCATTGTTTTGATGTCTCATGTTTGACGAGGTAAAATTATTTACATTAGCCAAAAAATACTGCTTCATTTCAACTCTTCCAGCGGTCTAGTATTTTAAATAACCTAATCAATGGAAAAATATTATTTATTTTGAAAGATGTCATTTTAGAGTGAATTCAGTAGTCAACATTTTTACTTAATGCAAATACGCAACTTATCTGTAGCATTATATGCTGTTGTTTTTTACACTTGCTTGAGATTGTGTCTATACGGTCCTAGCGCCTTAAGGGTTAACCCTTATTCTGCTAAGTTAATTTATTTTAATTTTCTATCACTTGAGGTTGTGTCTCGCTACCGCGATCCACAACCTCAAGTGATTGAATGTTACTCATATTTTTTTTTAATTTTAGACGAAATATTTGCAAATTTAGATATTTAAGCACACATTTTGTTCCCAATGGCAGTGATTTGAGCTGCTGATAAAACAAATTAAAAACGACAATTGTCGTGATCAGCAGGAAAAGCCCCGAATGACGAAAAATAATTATTTTTATGCAAAAATATACGTCTTCAAAATGTAATTATTAGATAAACTAAGCATCTACCACAAAACATTTGAGTTGAATTTATTTGGTTTGAATTTGCTTGAAAACGCATATATACAGTTATGGCAATTACAGGACGCGTGTTCTATGTGTGTTGCTTTCAGGTTGTTTAAGGGTTCACTTCAGGAGAAAGGCCCCCTATCAGTTATGACCCGGCGATCACAGTGTTTTCTCTGTTTGTTGCAGGTTGTTTCAGGGTTCACTTCAGGAGAAAGGCCCCCTATCAGTTATGACCCGGCGATCACAGTGTTTTCTCTGTTTGTTGCAGGTTGTTTCAGGGTTCGCTTCAGGAGAAAGGCCCCCTATCAGTTATGACCCGGCGATCACAGTGTTTTCTCTGTTTGTTGCAGGTTGTTTCAGGGTTCACTTCAGGAGAAAGGCCCCCTATCAGTTATGACCCGGCGATCACAGTGTTTTCTCTGTTTGTTGCAGGTTGTTTCAGGGTTCACTTCAGGAGAAAGGCCCCCTATCAGTTATGACCCGGCGATCACAGTGTTTTCTCTGTTTGTTAGCTCCCGCCGTCACCGTAGGTGAGGGAAGGGAGCTATGGATTCTACCTCCGTTTTTTTTTGGCCTCTTCTTTTGCCTATAACTTTGTGAGAAAATAAGCTAGGATAACAATTTTTGGTATGTGGGTTACTTCCAGGTGGCTGATGGACGGGTTAAAATATTTTTAATCTGAATTCAATACGCAAGGTTGCAGAGGGGAAAATGATGATGTGACGGCGTTGGGCCGTTGGGCCGTCCGTAAACAATTCGTTTCCGGAGCATATCTCTGAAAGTACTTGTCCGATTGTCTTCAAATTTTACACACAACACCCCTAGGGGGTCTAGTTGTGCCTTTTGGGGTATTTGAACTTTGACCTACTTCTGGTTCAGAACTATGACCTATTTAGACGTTTTGACGCGCACTTCGTTTCCGGAGCAGATCTCGAAAAGTACTGGGCCGATGACAGTCATATTGCACATACATGTTCTCTAAGGTCCCTAGTTGTGCCTTTTCAGGTTTTTGGACCTTGACCTTGAAGTTGACCCAGCACTTTGACCTAATTTATAACATCGGTAAATCCGACTGAAAGATTTTGCGGAATATCATGAAAACCGCTCAAGATAGCTACACCATTACTATAAAACAAATTGTGAGGTTTCAGGAGAGGATGCATCTTGAAAAATTTCAAGTTGATAAAATTAAAAATGGCCGCCTATCGGCCATTATTCACCTCGACAGGCCTGATATTGCGGAATATCATGAAAACCGCTCAAGATAGCTACACCATTAATATCAAATAAATTGTAAGGTTTCAGGAGAGGATGCATCTTGAAAAATTTGAAGTTGATAAAATTCAAAATGGCCGCCTATCAGCCATTATTCACCTCGACAGGCCTGATATTGTGGAATATCATGAAAACCGCTCAAGATATCTACACCATTACTATAAAACAAATTGTAAGGCTTCAGGAGAGGATGCATTTTGAAAAAATTCAACTCGTCCAAGTTCAAAATGGCCGCCAATCGGCCATTATTCACATTCACATGGCTGTTATTTGGTAAACCGTGCTAGATGGCTAGACCATTACTATAAAACAAAATGTGTGATTTCAGGAGAGGATGCATCTTGAAAAAATTTGACTCGATAAAATTCAAAATGGCCGCTTATCGGCCATTATTCACTTTCACATGGCCGTTATTTGGTCAACCGTGCTAGATGGCTAGACCATTACTGTAAAACAAAATGTGTGATTTCAGATGAGGATGCATCTTGAAAAAAATTGACTTGATCAAATTTAAAATGGCCGCCTTTTCGGCCATTATTCATTTTCACATGGCTGATATTTGGTAAACCGTGCTAGATGGCTAGACCATTACCTGATTACTATAAAACAAAGTGTGAGTTTTCTGGGGAGGATGCACCCTGAAAATTTTTAACTTACGAATTCAAAATGGCCGACAATCAGCATTATCTACCTCGATAGGCCTGATATCAGGTAAACCGTGCTAGATAGCTAGATCATTACTATAAAACAAAATGTGATGTTTCGGGAGAGTATGCCTTTTAAAAACTTTCGACTCAATCGAATTCAAAATGGCCGCCTATCGGCCACTATTTACTTTCACATTGCTGATATTTAGTAAACCGTGTTAGATAGCTGGACCATTACTATAAAACAAAATGTGAGATTACAAGAGAGGATGCATCTTGAAAAAAATTGACTCAATCAAATTCAAAATGGCCGCCTATCGGCCATTATTCACTTTCACATAGCTGTTATTTGGTAACCGTTCTAGATGGCTAGACCATTTCTATAAAACAAATTGTGAGATTTCAGGAGAGGATGCATCTTGAAAAATTTTGACTTGATCAAATTCAAAATGGCCTCCTATCGGCCATTATTCACTTTCACAGAGGCGATATTTGGTAAACCGTGCTAGATGGCTAGACCATTACTATAGAATAAAATGTGAGATTTCAGCTGAGGATGCATCTTGGAAAATTTCGACTTGATCAAATTAAAAATGGCCGCCTTTAGGCCATTATTCACTTTCACATGGCCGATATTTGGTAAACTGTGCTAGATGTTAGTCCATTACTATAAAACAAAATTTGAGCTTTCGGGGGAGGATGCACCCTAAGTTTTTAACTAGTTTATATCGAATTCAAAATGACCGTAAATCAGCTATTAGTTACCTTGATTGGCCTGATATCGGGTAAACCGTGCCATATAGGTAGACCATTACTGGGATACTGATTAGGATCATTAATTTAAATGGAGGTTTGCAATCTCTGACAGACTGTCTAGTTCTTATCTTACTCTTAGACTGAGCTTCTTAGACCTAGTTGTCTTGCGTCTTGATTTTAGACCTAGCCTAGGACTACATTACAAACCCTACACAAAATTGCTTAAATCAAATTCTAATTCGTCGCGGGAGCTCCTGGACTTATGTAGTCTTGTTGCAGGTTGTTTCAGGGTTCACTTCAGGAGAAAGGCCCCCTATCAGTTATGACCCGGCGATCACAGTGTTTTCTCTGTTTGTTGCAGGTTGTTTCAGGGTTCACTTCAGGAGAAAGGCCCCCTATCAGTTATGACCCGGCGATCACAGTGTTTTCTCTGTTTGTTGCAGGTTGTTTTAGGGTTCACTTCAGGAGAAAGGCCCCCTATCAGTTATGACCCGGCGATCACAGTGTTTTCTCTGTTTGTTGCAGGTTGTTTCAGGGTTCACTTCAGGAGAAAGGCCCCCTATCAGTTATGACCCGGCGATCACAGTGTTTTCTCTGTTTGTTGCAGGTTGTTTCAGGGTTCACTTCAGGAGAAAGGACCCCTATCAGTTATGACCCGGCGATCACAGTGTTTTCTCTGTTTGTTGCAGGTTGTTTCAGGGTTCACTTCTGGAGAAAGGCCCCCTATCAGTTATGACCCGGCGATCACAGTGTTTTCTCTGTTTGTTGCAGGTTGTTTCAGGGTTCACTTCAGGAGAAAGGCCCCCTATCAGTTATGACCCGGCGATCACAGTGTTTTCTCTGTTTGTTGCAGGTTGTTTCAGGGTTCACTTCAGGAGAAAGGCCCCCTATCAGTTATGACCCGGCGATCACAGTGTTTTCTCTGTTTGTTGCAGGTTGTTTCAGGGTTCACTTCAGGAGAAAGGCCCCCTATCAGTTATGACCCGGCGATCACAGTGTTTTCTCTGTTTGTTGCAGGTTGTTTCAGGGTTCACTTCAGGAGAAAGGCCCCCTATCAGTTATGACCCGGCGATCACAGTGTTTTCTCTGTTTGTTGCAGGTTGTTTCAGGGTTCACTTCAGGAGAAAGGCCCCCTATCAGTTATGACCCGGCGATCACAGTGTTTTCTCTGTTTGTTGCAGGTTGTTTCAGGGTTCACTTCAGGAGAAAGGCCCCCTATCAGTTATGACCCGCGATCACAGTGTTTTCTCTGTTTGTTGCAGGTTGTTTCAGGGTTCACTTCAGGAGAAAGGCCCCCTATCAGTTATGACCCGGCGATCACAGTGTTTTCTCTGTTTGTTGCAGGTTGTTTCAGGGTTCACTTCAGGAGAAAGGCCCCCTATCAGTTATGACCCGGCGATCACAGTGTTTTCTCTGTTTGTTGCAGGTTGTTTCAGGGTTCACTTCAGGAGAAAGGCCCCCTATCAGTTATGACCCGGCGATCACAGTGTTTTCTCTGTTTGTTGCAGGTTGTTCCAGGGTTCACTTCAGGAGAAAGGCCACCTATCAGTTATGACCCGGCGATCACAGTGTTTTCTCTATTTGTTGCAGGTTGTTTCAGGGTTCACTTCAGGAGAAAGGCCCCCTATCAGTTATGACCCGGCGATCACAGTGTTTTCTCTGTTTGTTGCAGGTTGTTTTAGGGTTCACTTCAGGAGAAAGGCCCCCTATCAGTTATGACCCGGCGATCACAGTGTTTTCTCTGTTTGTTGCAGGTTGTTTCAGGGTTCACTTCAGGAGAAAGGCCCCCTATCAGTTATGACCCGGCGATCACAGTGTTTTCTCTGTTTGTTGCAGGTTGTTTCAGGGTTCACTTCAGGAGAAAGGACCCCTATCAGTTATGACCCGGCGATCACAGTGTTTTCTCTGTTTGTTGCAGGTTGTTTCAGGGTTCACTTCAGGAGAAAGGCCCCCTATCAGTTATGACCCGGCGATCACAGTGTTTTCTCTGTTTGTTGCAGGTTGTTTCAGGGTTCACTTCAGGAGAAAGGCCCCCTATCAGTTATGACCCGGCGATCACAGTGTTTTCTCTGTTTGTTGCAGGTTGTTTCAGGGTTTACTTCAGGAGAAAGGCCCCCTGTTAGTTTATGACCCGGCGATCACAGACGAGGTGGATAACTTCCCCGGGGAGGCCAGGGACCTGATCACCGCCGCCGGGGGCATCGGCTCCTTCCTCACACAATCACTGCAGTTTGTCATGGCCGACGACTACCTGTGTGTGGTACAAGATGCAGTGAAGGCCCGCACGCTGTCTCTGAAAAGCCGGAAGCAGAATAAATCGGGGGCACACGGGCTGGCACCGTCACTGTCCTCATCTAACTTCCCGTCTGTGTTTGAGGCCAGTGTGAATTCACAGACACAAGGATGGCAGACGGTGAGTGAAACTGGGAATGAGATGCTGACCAATAGTAATATACAACAACCCTTCTACGCTTGGCTAAATTATTCATAGTGTATGAGTGTATGAGAGCACATCTGGTTCAATATGAAGTAGTAGGCCCTTCACCTTTACAACGCTGATATTTTTGTATAAACCATGAAGACCTAAGGGTTATTTTCAATTTGAAGTCATTGTAAAGATCTTAGTTTGCTCTTTTCTTTTTAAAGCTATTTCAGTGCGGGAACACGTAGCAGACCTGTGCACTACTACGTTTTCTCCGTAGTTTCTACGCTTGGTGGGTTAAAATTACGGACTACGTTCTGGTTTCCAATTACTACGGTTTCATCTGGGAGTGGAGAGAAAAGTTGAACATATGCCTATTTTTACAAAAGCCATATCTTTGTAGGTTACCGTGCGTTTATCTGTAACCTGATAACTGTTTGTTGACTGGCCCGGCTTATTGCAAAATGTCGTAGGGTTAAGGCCTACTATTGGTACACACTGAATCAGACTGCTTAGGATATCTTCAATATATCAAGCAATTCTACACAATGGCAAAAATGTATAATAACTTGAAAAGAATGGTAATGCCAAATTATGATTTTTAGCTGATGAGTTTTATGTTATGAATTACCTTTTTTTTGTTTCTAGGTTGGTAAAGGTAAAGGGAGGAACACTGAAGATCTCACTCCTGCAAAGATTAAGCCGGATAAGTACATTGAGCACGTCCCACCCAAGGTGAAAGCCAACATTAAAAAGGCAGATGAGCAACCTGTGAAAATAAAACAACAGAAAAAAGCTCAGGTGCCACCAGAGCCTAAGGTATACATTACAGAGGAAGTGGCACCCAAGACAAAAAATAACAATAAAAATAAGTCTAAAGTGCGCTTGGAAGATAAGAATGTACCCCAGACCTCTGCGTCTACAAACACAGTGTCTAGTCAGTCAGATTGCCCTCCCAGCAGCGGGACGATCCCAGCGTTCTCAGACATCAGGGATATATTCAGGAGGGATATGGACCTCGGGGCTGCGGCGTCGCTACTGGTCGGAAGGGGGTTTAAAGCGGCTGAGTCCAGCTCACAGTGCAGCTCACAGGTGAGTGAGACTCGATGCTCTGTGACATCGGATCAGGACCCGAGGGAACGTGTCGTGTCGTGGCTACAGACGGCCACTGATGCTCTGCCCCCCAGTCAGGGAAGCCGAGGTACCCCGAGTGTGGATGAGGCACACAGTAGTATGCACACCCCGAGTCAGGACGATCAGGATGAGGACGAGGCGGATGATGAGGCTGAGGATGAGGACCTAGATGAGGAATATGAGAGTGATAATCTGGAGGATAATATAGAGGGATACAACGCAAACAACGACAAGAGTAACATAGCGGGTGGTTCACAGGAGCAGGCTGACACATCCAATCAGCAAAATAACCCAGATAACACACACTTATTCAACAAACAATCTGTGCTCAACTGGGATTCTATCGCTAATACATCGTCTATAAACCAACTGAAACCTATTAATAATAATATAATTAATACTTCATTGTCTAGTACGCTTCCTTTAAAATCGACACAGGCATTACCGTCCCTGAAGTCTACTTTTAGTGTTTTACCCATGAATCAGAGTAATTTATCAGATAAGTTTGGGGTTAATGATAGAGGTGTGACACCAGGTGTCCTACCGGGTGTGACACCTGGTGGAGCACCTGGTAGGACACCTGGTGGCACTGCCGGTGTCGCTGCAGACAGACACGGCCTTATAGCCGACAGCTTACCTCATTATAATGTTACAGACTCGTCCAGTTTATCTAGTCATCTGGGTGCTATAGGTTCCCCGTTACGTCAACCAATCAGGACTCATCCGGGAGCTATCGGGGACAGGTCGCCGTCTTGCCGTGTCAGTGACCTGAGTGGTGAGGACCTCGGGTTACATGGCTCATCTCCCGACAGACCGCCTAATACTCTCCTCGGGTCGCCTGACGACCTTGTCAAGGTTCCGCTACCACATCCTGATGACCTTGTGAAGGTGCCTCTGTCACATCCCGACCCGGGAATCAGCTTACTTTCAAACTCACCATATGGGAGTACAGGTGATAACAG
Source organism: Flabesymbios commensalis (assembly GCA_964017125.1). Lineage (NCBI taxonomy): Eukaryota > Metazoa > Annelida > Polychaeta > Terebellida > Flabelligeridae > Flabesymbios > Flabesymbios commensalis. Next base: position 1,270,246 of record OZ024909.1, on the reverse strand, counting down.
GTCCCCTACTGTCGGCAACGGGAAAGGCAGCATAATCCCGAACACACAGCTACCCTATGTGGGTGCATCACCCGATACTAGAGCTCCATCTGCTGGTAACATGTGGAACATGAGAACAGAAGTGCAGTCTGTGTTCAAGGACTTCTGGAGCAACCCCTCTATAGGAGTGGAGAAGATGGGTATCGGAGACGAGGCCACAATAACTCAGGATGACTCGCAAAACCTACCACATCCCGACCAGCATATTGGCACTTATTGTGAAGATTCTGCTGCCGGCGCGTGGCCTTCTGACCTTACAAGCGCTGCTAGAGGTCAACCAAACCAGCCGGGTGACCTGAAGAGAGGTGCAGCTGATAAATGTGATACAGACTCTTCTACGTACAACGCCTGGGGTTTCAGTTCCATGGATAACATAAACGACGACTCAGATTTCACATGTTTCACAGCTGGCCTCCATAAGAATGTATCTGCCCCACCAGGATTGGATAAGTCTTCATCTCGCTTGGATACATTTCCTTCAAGCGGGCTACCAAACCTCCTTGATAACGTGTGGCCGGACCCGCCTTCTGTCACCCGGCAGGACTCGCCCTCAATGTCCCGGCGAGACAAACAAGGTCTGCTAGGCTCTCCTGTTGTCGAACCCGAGGAGTCGACGGATGATCTAGTTCTGCGACATCTTCAGGAGACAGATGATGAGTTCATGAGAGATGTGGCTACGTCCGTGTTTAAAAATCTGACGCAGCATGAGGCGTTTAAATCAAACCCTTACCTGATGCAGAACATCCTTTCTGACATCAAGCGAGACATCCACGGTGCCGAGAAATCTGCCTTGCCTGCGGAGAAGCTGACCAAGCCTCTTGGTGAGGACGCCAGCGTACAGACGCTGACCCCTGTGGTGTGTGACTCCACTGTGAACACGGACCCGTACGAGCCGTACAAGCAGTGCTTCCTGGAGGCGGAGAAGGAGCGGCAATCTCTGCAGCGCGCTGTGGACCAGCTACGACAGGAGCAGGCGGATGTGCGGGCGGCCAGCACCACGGAAAGTAAGCTGCACAAGAGACAGATGGCAGAAGCACAGCAGCACATAGAGGTTAGAAACACACACACTACACAGTAAACAGGAGACGATGATGAAATGATGGGTCAGTGTTGGTCCAGCGTCGTAGACGGTGGGCCAACATTGAAACAATATTGATTCAACGTCTTGTATTTGCTAGCACACTAATGGTAGATGGTAGAAGAACCACACAGCTAACACTGCGCAGCTCCACACTACACAGCTAAAACTGCACCAAACACAAGCTTAACTGATCAATTTAACATAGATAAACACCATAGACACCAGATGGCACACTGCACCACACACAGCCTCTTGGCCTCTACACACAATTGAAAGTGGCATATTAACCCTTTAGCCCTTGAAGCACTGAAATATTGTTATAGAAACCAAGAGAACTAAGGTTTATTTTCAATTTGAAATAATAAATGTCTTGGTTAGCTCTTTATTTTATTTAAATATTTATGTGATGGGTCTACGGCCATTATAAATATTTAACTCTTTCAGTGCGGGGATCGACCTTAGACCTACATTTTATTTTTTCATTTAAAGCTGGAATGACGAAAAATATGTTTATTTATGAAAAATAGATATATCCCTAATTGGGCCATTTAATGAACTGAGAATTAAATTATTTTAATAACTGAATCTACAAACTATTTCATCAATTTAAGTGTCATTTAATTTGATTTGAAACTGAAAACATAAATAAAATATATAAATGGTCCAAGCAGCACTAGGGTTTAAAGTGTCTTCACTAACTAACCCTTATCCTGCTAAGTTAATCTATTTAAATTTTCAGCCACTTGAAGTTGTGTCTTGCTACCGCGATCAACAACTTCAAGTGGCTGAAAATTACTTATATTTGTTCAATTCAAGCAAAAATATTTGCAAATCTTGATGTTTGGACACGCATTTTATGATCAGCAGGATAAGGGTAAATGTTTTTCATATATTAACAGAAGTTACGAGGCCAACTGGAGAAGGAGAAGACAGATAATCTGCAGAGAATGACGCGGCTTAAACAGGAGAAGGGTACGGCAGAGGATCGTCTGTCATCTGTACGGCAGCAGCTACAGACCACCAAGACATCAGAGGCAGAGTCAGTGAAATATAGACTTACGGTGGCGTTAGAATGGGGAGAAGGACTCGGCACAAGTCACCATCGAGCCCGAGCCTGCACAGGCTGGATGGTGACTTGTGCACAAGTCACTATCAATGTGCCGCAGTCTCGATTTACCAAATGTTGCAGTATTCAGATATGCCATTTTTCTGGATATTGCCGGAATTCCTGATGTTTTCAAATTCCAGATTTATGACTTGGCTTAAAAATCACATTTTTTGTCTTACAAAAAGTAAATCTGGTCACCAGATAATATAGTATGTTATATTCGGGAAATATCGGGAAAACTGGTATCAATTCGATACTGCTTCATTGTGTGATGCAGAGATGCCATCTTACCTACAACAAGGCTATGCTTCTCGAGGTTGCAGCTTACACATTGACACAGAATCCCTTTGATTATTGAGAGCAGAGAGAAATTGGCATAGTCGCACCTTACGTGCCTCAGACCCTGATGACTGCATAAACTAAAAAAAATTTTGAGACCTGCTCATTTCTTTCGTTACATTGTCGTTTTAGTTTCCTGGAAATTATCAGGGCGTGTTTCAGAAATATGCTGAGTCAGTTCTTACTGGAATTGGTGAAATGACTCTATACTCGCAGTCAAATTGAAAATCTCAACCAGGATCGCATGATTTTCGGCGATTTCTCCATCAATTCTGAGCCGGTTTCCTTCAAATTGTGCAAAGGCCATTTTCTATTCAAATCCTAACAGCCCTGAAAATTGCTTAAAATTATATAGCGTATTGCAAAAGTTAGATCATTTGACATGTAGTAAATTGACGGCGAGTATAGGTAATGTAATTAAGCTCAATATGTTCAGAACCGCAGGGTTCTCCCTATAATTACATAGATTATTTGAGTATGTGCGATCTGTTACAGAATGAAGACAAAGGTAGCTGAGCTGCAGAAAGATATACAAGAAGTGGAGCCTTTACGTGAGCAGAAGTAAGTGGTTTAAACCCGTATACATACTGTTTCAAGCAAGTTTTAAACCAAATAAGATATCACTGAAATAGATGAACTGTATAGATAGTAAGGGTATTCCCCCTGCCCTGGGCCAGGGGGAATACCCTTCCTATCTATATGATTTCAAGCAAGTTTCAAACGAAATTATAAACTGTATAGATAGTAAGGGTATTCCCCTGCCCTGGGCCAGGGGGGATACCCTTCCCATCTATATGATTTCAAGCAAGTTTCAAACCAAATTATAAACTGTATAGATAGTATGGGTATTCCCCTGTCCTGGGCCAGGGGTATACCATTCCTATCTGTATGATTTCAATCAAGTTTCAAACCAAATTATAAACTGTATAGATAGTAAGGGTATCCCCCTGCCCTGAGCCAGGGGGAATACCCTTCCTATCTATATGATTTCAAGCAAGTTTCAAACCAAATTATATATCACTGAAATAGATAATATTGCTTGTGATAGATCATCAAGGAACTCAATTTGCTATATGTCTACTTTCATAAATAAACACATTTTTTCGTCATTATATAGCTGGAAGTTGCGTTATGGAATTCCAGCTTCAAATGAATGAAAGTTAGAAACAAACAATTCAGCAACACAAGTGTCAACATCTACGACTTTTATACAATTTTTAACATCCAGCTGTTTTCATTTCAAATAAACTGTTATATTTTGGAGTTTGCAAATTTAGGCTGATGTGTGACAGTGTCACCAATCAGTGAGTGATAACATTACCTTCATGATGATATAACCTTAGGAATTGGCATAATTTGTATAATCACGACTGGTAGTTTATTTTTTGCCAGCCTTTAACCCTCAAAGCACTGAAATATTTTTGTAATCACCTTGGAGACTGAAGGGTTTTCAAATCAATTGAAATCTATGTTCAATTTTGACCACAGGGATCAGCTTGAAAATGAATTAAAGACCAAGCAGGATGTGATTGGTCGTCTACAATCCCGCTGGGCGACTCAGGCTACAAGAGCAGAATATGCTGAAGTAAGTCACTATTCAATCGTTTATTCATGGAATACATGAAAATGACTCATTTTGGATGGATACTTATACAAGAAATCAGCATGGAAAAGTCAAAAAAAGCCATGAAAAAAATAGTGATCTAGGGGGGAAGAACCTGTATTATTAACCACTCCAATAATTATGTATAAAAAATGTGAAATGCTATCTTCTTTGAATTTTCATCCACTAGAAGTTGTGCCTCGCTACCTCGACCCACGACTTCTAGTGAGTGAACATTACTCATATTTGTTTAATTTGAGAACAAACATTTGTTAATCTTGATGTTTAAGCACAAATTTTCTTCCGAATAATTTTGATTTAATTGCCTAATAATAAATGTTTAAAATGACTTATGTCGTTCTTAGCATTTAAAAGGGTAAGTGTATGAAAATTCAAATGGACAGATTTACTCAATTACCAATATGGCTGATTTTTCATGAGATAATATGATGTTGTAGGTTGCCTTGATTCAACTGCGTAGAGACATAGGAATGGAAAACCTAACACAAGAAAGGAAAAAACTGGAGCAGCTTACAAAGAGCCTGAGTGATCATATCAAGCAGTGAGTTTACCTGTCGTTATAAAAAGACATCATACGAACATTGAGTAATTCAACACACTTCAACTCTTTCAGTGCAGGGACCGACTGACATCTAAAGTCGGTCCCCGCACTGAAAGGGTTATTATATATTGTGGTATTCAAATTGGTGTTGTTTGATGGGCATTGAAAGTCCTTCAAATTTCGACATTTCAAAGTATAAGGCTACACAGCTAATTTAGTTGTTTTTTCAGTATTGGGGCAATCGGGTGGAGGGAAAAAGATCAGATTTGTTTTCATAAATTTTTTGGACAATATACAGTACTCCTCAAAAAATATTATTTTGTGAAAAAGATCTGATTGTAAAACAAATAAATAAATTTGTTTGGCCTAAGAACCCTGCACTTATTATTACAGATTGCAGAAGGACAAGCAGCCGGTGTCCGTGATGTTAGAACGGCAGCTGGAGCACTTGAAGAAAATAGTGAGTCAGATTCAGGAACAAGAAACGAACCTGGTGAGTGACAGAAAAACAAATACTCCACAGTTGATCTTTTTCTCTCCTCTTATTTGCCAAAATTACTGTGTGCGATAGAAAAGTATCCCATTCGCGTCTCCAGGGTTAGTATTTTATCCCAGTCAACACGATACACTAATCCAATTTTGGTTCAGCGACGCTTGCCCAACATCGAACCAACATTGGTTCTGTGTATTGAGTTTGCTGGGATGGCTGGGCTGAATTTGGTTATTGGCTCAACCGAAAGCTTTCATGCAATATAGAGTCCTCTTGTAATCTCCCAGCAAACATGAGTTGTGGAGCCATTGTTGTTTTAATGTTGGGTCAGCGTGGTAGATGGTGGCCCAACATTAAAACAACATTAGGTCAATGCCTTGCGTTTCCTGGGCTTGGGTACAAATTTGACAAAATTAATTTATGTAGTCACCTCCACTTGGGGGGGGGGGGGGGGGAGTCAATTATCATCAATTTACTGGACCAATAAAAAGGTGGCATGGCACATATCACTGAGGTTATATTCATTCATGTTTTATTTTTACTTTCAATTTTTTTGCACAATATTTCCAGTGCAAATATACTACATGTACATTAACCTAATGTTTATTTATTGTTGGCCTACCATCTGTGATTCTAAACCATTAGACCAGCATTGCGTCAACACCTTGTTTCTACGGGTTACTGTCATATTATTTTCTCATATAATATTATATCATAATATTGCCTATTTATCTGATATTATTTCTCCGGCTTGGAATTAGGCTGTTGTATTTGTGACTGGCGAAGTGGCACACACATTATTTTAATCCCACAGTAACTGTTAACTTCACAAACCATGAAAAATTATGGAATATTATAACAAAAAATCCATTTCTGGAAAGCTCATAAAAAACGAACACAGGTGCAAAGGAGTGTTTTATGTAAATTTTCTAGATATTTATCTCTTGTGGGTCAAGAAATTATTAAAACCAATAGTGATAGTGATTTAAAATTGGGACCTTGGTAGAATTTTTTATCAAGTCAATTTAATTAAAACTTGTATGGTTAGAAATTTTTTTTCATATATATAAACTGCTAATGCTTTTGACCAGTTCACCTCTCTTCATTAATGCTTTAAGTTACCTTTATTATTATTTAGTTTATTTCTTATGCGTCTTCTGCTTTTATAACCTGACAAAGCTTTTGTTCACCACACGGCATGTTTAAAATGAAATTCATAGATTGAAAAATGACTCAAATCAACACAATAAGAAGGTTCTCATTTGAGGTATTACATTTAGATTCTTTCATAATATCACATCATTTTCATTTATCTTGAGAATTTCCATCTCAAGATGATTGAAAATTGGAAGGAAAAGCTTGGTGCTAGAAAAGAGTTAACGCTTTTTTTTAACCACGTCACTAGTCTAATATTTTTTGTGTAGTCATGACATGTCTATATTATTTTGATTAATGCTTATTTTTTCACCTTGTGTCTAGTCTAATATTTCTGTCTATTTTTAGCTCCCGCCTTCACCGTAGGTGAGCGAAGGGAGCTATGGATTCTACCTCCGTTTTTTTTTGGCCTCTTCTTTTGCCTATAACTTTGTGAAAAAATAAGCTAGGATAACAATTTTTGGTATGTGGGTTACTTCCAGGTGGCTAATGGACGGGTTAAAATATTTTTAATCTGAATTCAATACGCAAGGTTGCAGAGGAGAAAATGATGATGTGACGGCGTTGGGCCGTTGGGCCGTCCGTAAACAATTCGTTTCCGGAGCATATCTCTGAAAGTACTTGTCCGATTGTCTTCAAATTTTACACACAACACCCCTAGGGGGTCTAGTTGTGCCTTTTGGGGTATTTGAACTTTGACCTACTTCTGGTTCAGAACTATGACCTATTTAGACGTTTTGACGCGCACTTCGTTTCCAGAGCAGATCTCGAAAAGTACTGGGCCAATGACAGTCATATTGCACATACATGTTCTCTAAGGTCCCTAGTTGTGCCTTTTCAGGTTTTTGGACCTTGACCTTGAAGTTGACCCAGCACTTTGACCTAATTTATAACATTGGTAAATCCGACTGAAAGATTTTGCGGAATATCATGAAAACCGCTCAAGATAGCTACACCATTACTATAAAACAAATTGTGAGGTTTCAGGAGAGGATGCATCTTGAAAAATTTCAAGTCGATAAAATTAAAAATGGCCGCCTATCGGCCATTATTCACCTCGACAGGCCTGATATTGCGGAATATCATGAAAACCGCTCAAGATAGCTACACCATTACTATAAAACAAATTGTGAGGTTTCAGGAGAGGATGCATCTTGAAAAATTTCACGTCGATAAAATTAAAAATGGCCGCCTATCGGCCATTATTCACCTCGACAGGCCTGATATTGCGGAATATCATGAAAACCGCTCAAGATAGCTACACCATTAATATCAAATAAATTGTAAGGTTTCAGGAGAGGATGCATCCTGAAAAAATTGAAGTTGATAAAATTCAAAATGGCCGCCTATCAGCCATTATTCACCTCGACAGGCCTGATATTGTGGAATATCATGAAAACCGCTCAAGATATCTACACCATTACTATAAAACAAATTGTAAGGCTTCAGGAGAGGATGTATTTTGAAAAAAATCATTTTTTCAAAGTTCAAAATGGCCGCCAATCAGCCATTATTCACTTTCACATGGCCGTTATTTAGTAAACCGTGCTAGATGGCTAGACCATTACTATAAAACAAAATGTGTGATATCAGGAGAGGATGCATCTTGGAAAAATTTGACTCGATAAAATTCAAAATGGCCGCTTATCGGCCATTATTCACTTTCACATGGCCGTTATTTGGTCAACCGTGCTAGATGGCTAGACCATTACTGTAAAACGAAATGTGAGATTTCAGATGAGGATGCATCTTGAAAAAAATTGACTTGATCAAATTTAAAATGGCCGCCTTTTCGGCCATTATTCATTTCCACATGGCTGATATTTGGTAAACCGTGCTAGATGGCTAGACCATTACCTGATTACTATAAAACAGTGTGAGTTTTCGGGGGAGGATGCACCCTGAAAATTTTAACTTACGAATTCAAAATGGCCGACAATCAGCATTATTTACCTCGATAGGCCTGATATCAGGTAAACCGTGCTAGATAGCTAGACCATTACTATAAAACAAAATGTGACGTTTCGAGAGAGGATGCCTTTTAAAAACTTTCGACTCAATCGAATTCAAAATGGCCGCCTATCGGCCACTATTTACTTGCACATTGCTGATATTTGGTAAACCGTGTTAGATAGCTGGACCATTACTATAAAACAAAATGTGAGATTACAAGAGAGGATGCATCTTGAAAAAAATTGACTCGATCAAATTTAAAATGGCCGCCTATCGGCCATTATTCACTTCACATAGCCGGTTTTTAGTAACCGTACTAGATGGCTAGACCATTACTATAAAACAAAATGTGAGATTTCAGGAGAGGATGCATCTTGAAAAATTTTGACTTGATCAAATTCAAAATGGCCTCCTATCGGCCATTATTCACTTTCACATGGGCGATATTTGGTAAACCGTGCTAGATGGCTAGACCATTACTATAGAATAAAATGTGAGATTTCAGCTGAGGATGCATCTTGGAAAATTTTGACTTGATCAAATTCAAAATGGCCGCCTTTAGGCCATTATTCACTTTCACATGGCCGATATTTGGTAAATCGTGCTAGATAGCTAGACGATTACTATAGAATGAAATGTGAGATTTCAGCTGAGGATGCTTCTTGAAAAATTCTGACTCGTTCAAATTCAAAATAGCCCCCTATCGGCCATTATTTACTTTCACATACCCAATATTTTGCAAACTGTGTTAGATGTTAGTCCATTACTATAAAACAAAATTTGAGGTTTCGGGGGAGGATGCACCCTAAGTTTTTAACTAATTTATATCGAATTCAAAATGACCGTAAATCAGCTATTAGTTAACTCGATTGGCCTAGTTCTTAGTCTAGTTCTTATCTTACTCTTAGACTGGGCTTCTTAGACCTAGTTGTCTTGCGTCTTGATTTTTGACCTAGACTAGGACTACATTAATAACCCTATACAAAATTGCTTAAATCAAATTCTAATTCGGAGCGGGAGCTCCTGGACTTATGTAGTCTTGTATTTCTAGTTATCGCACGTCTATGTATACGCAGAATAAATGTTCAGCCTGCTACCAGGCCGACATTTAGCCAGCGTTGCATGTCTCTGTAGTTGTTGTTCACCCGTATGTTGTGTGTTTTGTTGTAGACCCAGTTCGACGAGCAGATTAAGTTATTGCGTTCCGGTCGTGAGTTGGCGTCTCTCCCCATATTATCTGTCCCAAAGCCTCCACCAAGAAATGACCATTTTGTAAGACATTAACAAAATATAATATTGTTATCCCTCAATTACTCTTAACCCTTACAGCGCGGGGATCGACTTTAGTCGTCAGAATCTGACGTCTGCAGACTTCAGTTTCTGACGACTAAAGTCGATCCCCGCGCTGTAAGAATAAAAATATTTCTAATGGCCGTAGACCCATAACAAGAGCTAACTAAGACATTTATGATGATTTCAAATTGAAAAACACCCTTTGGTTGCGATGTTTTTTACAAATTAATTCGGCGCTTTAAGGGTTGAAGCACCCTTGTTGCATTCTTGTGCCACATGGAATATTTTAACCCTTTCAGCGCGGGGACGTCTTTATACGTCATAATCTGACGTATAAAGACAATCCCTGCACTGAAAGAATTAAAATATTTATAATGGCTGTAGACCCATAACATAGGTATTCAAATGAAGCGGAAAGAGCTAACTAAGACATTTGTGATGATTTCAAATTGACAAAACCCTTTAGTCTCCATGGTTTAAACAAAATAATTCTGTGTTTTAAGGGTTAAATAAAACTCTCACGTAAGACTCGTATAACCCGTCACAATAAATACATTCACTGGGGGTATATGAAATATTAACCCCTAGAGCACTGATGTTATTTCTCTGGTTCTAGCCTAACCCGTTTTTAGACGAGAAAAATGGCTTGAATTATGTGAGACTGACTAATCATGTTACCCAATCTTACAGATACAAGTAATTTTGTGATCGCAGTAGGGGTTAGACTGGAATATTTTTAAAAATCAGACTGATAAATGACGATTTCAATTAGGCATGTCATTGTTTCTTTAATGTCTGGTCTAATTTGGCCTATATGGTATGAAATCTGCTGATATATCTCTTCAAGAAAAATTATATTTAGAGACCCATATAATGTTTTGTTATTATTTCCATAAATTGTCTTGTCTAGTCCTATGCATTGTCATATTTTCACTAGTAATCACTGTTAACACAGCATGCATGTTTGCTTTATTCAGTTGTTGATTGTATTAGTTTTAACATAACGCTTCTATAACAAATAACAGAAACTCATTAAATGGACAAATTCCTTGGGGAACAACAATTTGTCATCCTGTCGTTTCTAAGTAATACTTCTGTTCTCATGCTGGTGTTGGTGTTTGAGTTATGGATATTAATTATCTGAAAGCTCATGCAGCCTACTTCCATGGCTAGCTATCCCAACCAAACACAGATTCGCCGGATAAATCTGTATAATTATACTGAAATATGAGAAAAAGTAAATACCTTTTATATTAAAAAGAAACCATCAATGACTTTCAACCACTTTTACTTTGTGAGTCACGTCAGTTGATACAGTTTGAAAATAATATATCCAGGCTACGACCACCATTTTTTAAATGTTTTCACCACAGGGGTAGAACTAATCTTTTGAGGGAGGGCATACCATTCCGTAGCACTGGCATGTTAAGGAAACTGTCATTCCTGAGTAAAAACTGCTATGACTAGAAATGGCCGCTGTATTAATGTCGCTTTGTTGTTTGAAATGGTCTTTGAAAAAATTATTGTTGTACAAATCCTGTTATGTATACAAGTCATGTTCATTATCTTTGTTAGATGCGTGCATGTATGCGACCGATGGGACCTGGTGGAGAGCTTAGTGGCTCGGCGGCGGTGGCACCACGCGCCTCAGACAATCAGCCTGCCCGTGTGCCAGAGACTCAGTCTGCCCCTGTCAGACCTGCACCCGGATTCCCCCCACAGAAGGCAGCGGGGGCTAAACTTGGCCATCTCTCTACCAACCAGCAGCAGCAGCCCACCCGAGCCAAGAACAGCTACACCAAAATCATGGATAACCTCACCAAATCCTTCCCAAAGATGGCTGCGTGAGTAATGTTATTCCTGTCACTATATTTTGATATAAAAATCTTAGTTTGAAGTGCTGTGAAAAAATGATTCTGAATATTTGTTTTCTTTCGTGTATGCAAATTTTAATCGACATAAAACGACACATAAAAGCGAACAACACATAAGAGCGAATACTTTTCAATAGCTCACAAATTTAAATGCATTTATTATTATATCACCACAAACGTTATAAATGTTTTCTACATATTTTGATAGTGATCAGAGACATGGTCATTCAAAAACTGCCATACTGCACCTATCAATTTTGAATTGATCAAAATGTAGCGATACTTTATATCATACACTAAAATCATAGATAATCTCACCAAATCCTTCACGAAGATGTGTGAATTATCATGGCATTTGTAACGTATTTCATGTATTCATTTCGGATATTATACATGTACTTGGTATTTTTCAAATCATGACATTTTTATGGGAATGACAAAGAATCCTTTTCGTGTTAGAGAACAGATCTAAAATGCTAATATCTTGTTTGTTTCCAGGACTGAGATCAATAAGTACATCCAGGCTCTGCGACAAACTCGCCAGAACTCACTGTCCGGGATGATGGTGCAGGAAATAGTGCAGAGAGTGTCCGAGCTGATTCTACAGGACCAAGCCAAGAAACACTCAGAGGTAACGTGATTAGATATATATTGTTATCTTTATTCATGCCATCCCAGGTTTGATTTGCAGAAATTAAACAGTCTTCCTTGTACCGCTAAACTTTTTGTAAACTTTTGATATTACTAGTCATGATGTCTGGTAAAAGTAAAACTACTTTTTTCTATGAGAGATATTTTATTTGTTTTTCAAAATCTAAAAATGCCCACACTGATATTTTTAACATTTTAACATTGAAAGGCAAGCAAAACTATAAAGGTTTTTAATCTGTTTTACTAGCAGGTTAAGTCACAATTATTGGGAATGAAATGATTTCCCCCCCACTTGAAGTTGTGGGTCGCTGTAGCGAGACACAACTTCAAGTGCGGGAATTTTTTTTGATTATTTAGCGGGAAAAGAATCAATGTCCCCAATAATAAGATTTTAACAAAATTCCAATATCACACAAGAAATGACAATTAGTGTTGATATTTTTCAAAGTGTGAGCGCTTGGAGTTTAACTGAAATTATTTTGTTTTTTAGTTTGACATGACAATTGCTGTTTTCAGAGTGTGAACGCCTGGAGTCATGTGTCTGCCTCGGGTCAGCAGGCCGGGTCTAGTAGTGGAGGTAACAGTCGCTCGTCTACCCCGGGCTCTGGCTCAGCCACCGCAGCCGCCGTTACGGAGGTGTTTCAGGAGGAAGAAGATCCGTGCATTATATGTCACGATGAGCTGACACCACTGACCACCACACAGCTGGACTGTCAACATAGATATCATACAGAGGTAAGACTGATGAGATTAACCCTTTCAGCACGGGGATTGACTTTAGACGTCTAAAGTCGGTCCCCGCACTGAAAGAATAAAAATATTTATAATGGTCGTAGACCCATGACATAGGTATTCAAATGAAGCGGAAAGAGCTAACTAAGATGTTTATGATGATTTCAAATTGAAGAAAACCCTTTGGTCTCCAAGCTTTGTATATAAATATTTCAGCCCTTGAAGGGTTGAAGTGAGAGAGGATTCCATGATGAGCTGTGACATCTGGACATTAACCCTTCAAGCTCTAAGCACGAGTATAGTCGTTTTTAGCCCACCTTTTAATTTTAATTAAAAAAGGTGGGCTATTGCAATTGAAGTTCGGCGTCGTCGGCGTCGGCGTCGGCGTTAACATTTACTTGTGGGCGCGATAACTTGAAAAGTTTTTCATGTTTCCTTCCCAAATTTGTTTTGCATGTTACTAATGACCACTTCTCAGACAAGTTCAATAATGGCTGAAAAAAAATTCAAAATGGCCGACTTATTGCGATTTTTCACCTTTTACGTCAATAATTTGACCTTGTGGGCGCGATAACTTGAAAAGTTTTTCACGTATCCTTTTCAAATTTGTTATGCATGTTACTAATGACCAGTTCTCGGACAAGTTCAATAATGGTTGAAAAAAAAAAAAATGGCTGATTTATTGCGATTTTTCACATTTTACGTCAATAATTTGACCTTGTGGGCGCGATAAGTTGAAAAGTTTTTCACATATCCTCTTCAAATTGGTTATGCATGTTACTAATAAGTAGTTCTTGGACAAGTTCAATAATGGCCGAAAAAAAAAAAAAAATGGCCGATTTATTGCGATTTTTCTCATTTTACGTCAATAATTTGACCCTGTGGGCGCGATATCTTGAAAAGTTTTTCACATATTCTCTTCAAATTTGTTATGTATGTTACTTATAAGTAGTTCTTGGACAAGTTCAATAATGGCTGAAAAAAAAAAAAAAAATGGCCGATTTATTGTGATTTTTCTCATTTTACGTCAATAATTTGACCTTGTGGGCGCGATAACTTGAAAAGTTTTTCACATATCCTCTTCAAATTTGTTATGCATGCTACTAATAAGTAGTTCTTGGACAAGTTCAATAATGGCTGAAAAAAAATTCAAAATGGCTGATTTATTGCGATTTTTCTCATTTTACGTCAATAATTTGACCTTGTGGGCGCGATAACTTGAAAAGTTTTTCACATATCCTCTTCAAATTTGTTATGCATGCTACTAATAAGTAGTTCTTGGACAAGTTCAATAATGGCTGGAAAAAAATTCAAAATGGCCGATTTATTGCGATTTTTCTCATTTTACGTCAATAATTTGACCTTGTAGGCACGATAACTTCAACATTTTCACAAGTATCCTCTTCAAGTTTGTTATGCATGTTACTAATAAGCAGTTCTTGGACAAGCTCAATAATGGCCGGTAAAAAAATCAAAATGGTCGACTTTTTGCGATTTTTCACATTTATTTTACGTCCATAATTTGACCTTGTGGGCGCGATAACTTGAAAAGCGGCTAGTTTAACATACCATTTATATCTTGCGTTGTTATTTACGTGATGACATTCGACTTTACTTTCTTTATCATAATTCGGCGGCGGGCTATTATCGAGTGTGCTCTTGTTGATCTGTTCAACTCTTACAGCGCGGGGATAAATTTTAGTTGTCAGAATCTGACGTCTGCTGACGAAGACATTTATGATGATTTCAAATTGAATAAAACCCTTTGGTCTCCATGAATATTTAAAATATATTCAGCGCTTTGAGGGTTAATTAGCAGGGTTATATTTTAGTCATAGGGAATTTTAAGAATGAGCGTTTAAACATTAAGATTTGCCAATGTTTGGTTTAAAATTAAACAAATATGTATGAGTAACTTTCACCCACTTGAATTTGTGGGTCGCGGTTGTGAGACGAAAATTCAATTGGATAAAAATTTTAATTCTATAACTAGTGTTTAAATTCAGCATAGTGTAAAATTTTATATTGCGTACCACTGTTAATGTAAATTAATTATTTAATGTTGATTGTTCAAATGATTGTTTGTTCTGACAAGTGTCATTATTTTTGTATACTCTAATCTCTGTGATATCTGTGTTTCAGTGTATCAAGAAGTGGCTTGTCGAGCAGAGCACATGTCCAACATGTCGCGTACACACACTTCTAACCGAGGATTTCCCTTCCCTCTGAGATGTCTTCTTAATGAAATATAGTGCCCTCATACCCAGTAACCACAAGACAACATGTCGTGTGCACATCCTTCTACCCGAGGACTTCCCTTCCCTTTGATACGACTTGTAGCGCAACATGGTGTATCCATGCAAACACAAATGGCCGTGTTCATATCCTTCCACCAGAGGATTTTTCTCCCCTTGATAAGCAACAACGACTCGTCATGAAACATGGTGTTTCCATAGCTTCTTTCTGAACACCTTTAATAATATTACTCATCTGAAACACTCAACTGTGGTTCACTTTTTTACAGTGTTTCAACGACTACCCTCCTTTTGGAGTCATTTTCATTCACTACAAGTCTAGAATTACTAGAGCTACAACAGCAACTCGTGGCTTGTAGTGGAGTAAACTTTCAATTAGATCTTGACGGCAACAAACCCAGTAAACAAAATTGGATTGGTTGCGCAACATCAACCTTACATTGGTTCATTGTATTTTTATGCAGTGTAAGTCGTACTGTTTCCTCCCTGCCATACCACACGTAAAATAGAATATTATCTGTGAATCGAGCTAACCTATTTTAACAGCCAGTTGCCCATTGCTGGTTGACCCTCATAAGGTTTCTTTTTAAAAGTTCACAATGTTACCGATCAATTTGTTCAGTATCGAAAACTACACATTTTTGGCCAATTGCTAAGCAAACTTTATATTTACTGGTGAAGTATTTCGTCCTTATTCTCTGTCAATATTTTCAAAACAAATTGAATCCTGAATGTTCCAAAATACTAACACTTTGTATTTGGTCTCGCAAATCTCAGTATTAACCCATACAACGCTGGAATATTTATGTATAAATCATGGAGACCAAAGAGATTTTTTCAATTCAAAATCATTATAAATGTCTAATTTAGCTCTTTTTATTTAATTTGAATACCTATTTTTACAGAGCGGGGATGGTCTTTAGACGTCATAATCTAGAGGTAACAAACGGTATACCAAATTCACTCTGCAGCTATGTGCATTAAAGATCTGGTATTCCTTATAATATTATCAAATCTCGTTGGGCGACGTTAATTTGTATACCAATCATTTTTAAATTATGCAATAAAATAGATAATTTGATGTGAATTGTAATAAAACATGTCCTGAACTGCTTTCAAATCCAGAATTAATTGGCGATGTACTTAATAACTATAATAACTCTTTTTACCATGATGACATTTTTTGACAAACTGTTTTAAATTTTTTACATTTTGAAACGTTCTGTGTGACAAGTATTGTGTTCTCCAACAACAACGAGACATTGGCACAATGTTGTTTGATTTTTGAACCAGCCTTGGAGACACTGGTAAAACATTCAAACACAATTAAGACAGTGCCTTTGTTTTTTGGGTTGTAATTAATTTTAACCATAACGCGCTAAGCAATGCTGCTTATTTTTTTACCCATGGTAATTATTAAGTAATATGACTGAATCAGAAGTTATGGCAAAATATAAAGCGTATTTCTCATTCAAATGTTTTTGTTTGAAATGCAAACAAAAAGGCTGACATCGGATATAGACGTGATTAGCACTTAAAAGGTTGAAGATTTTTCTCTTAAAGTTTTCCAATTTAAATTTTCATCCACCTAATGCGGTCTGGCTACTACAACCCACAACTTTAGGTGGGTGAAAATAACTTGTTATTTGTTAAATTTGAGTCAAAACATTTGCAAAACTAAATGCTTAACACTCGATTCATTCACAAAAAAAATATATGATCGCCTAATAACACGATTGTACTCGTGGTTAGCAGTGAAAATCACCCTTATCCTGTTAAGTTAATTTATTTAAATTTTCACCCACTTGAAGTTGTGTCTCGCTACGGCAACCCACAACTTCCAAGTGGGTGAAATTACTCGTATTAAGACAAAGCATTCGCAAATCTTGATGTTTAAACACTAATTTCAATCCCAATATCAGTTACTTGATCTGCTTAACCCTTAAACCGCTAAATTAACCCTTTCAAGCCTGAATTTACCATTGTCATCTTCATCCACTACAAGCCGCGAATTGATGTCGCAATTCTCGACTTGTAGTGGGTGAAGATGATTTGATGTGGTTTAAAACTTGAAGAAAATTGCCCTGAATTAGTAAACCAGTTTCATGTAAATAATCATTCATAAACCCTTGGTTGTAGAAAATTAAGTCAGTTTTCGGGTATGTAAAATGATGCTTTAATGTATCGTGAGGGCTTAAAGGGTTTATTTGTTAAACACATCGCAACCTTAGGATTATTTTCAATTTAAAATCATCATAAATGTCTTAGTCAGCTCTTTCTGATTCATTTGAATACCTATGTTATGGGTCTACGACCATTAGAAATATTTTTAATTTTGCAGCGCGGGGATCGACTTTAGCATCAGAATCTGACGACTATAGTCTGTCCAACGGTGGAGGATGGTCCAAAAGGTAAGTTAGCTTTTTGGTATCCAGTCAGTCAATTCTCAAGCGATTGTCACGAAATTTTGCAACCATTATTATCTAGTCATTTGGCAACAACCCTGAAAATTTCGCGAAATTCCATCTAGTATTTCAAAAGTTAGATCATTTGCCATGTAACGCAATTCTGAGAATAAACCGGAATGAAGCTAATGGCTTTATACATGTTAGAGAAGAGTGCCATAAATAGACATTTACTACATGTCAAATGGTCTAACTTTTAAAATATCCAAAAAATTTTTACGAAATTCTCAGGATCGATGCCAAATGACTAAAAATAGGGTTTACAAAATTTTATGAAAATTGCTTGAGAATTGACTGACTGGATACCGAAAAGCTAACTTTCATTTTGGAACATCTTCCACCGTCGGACAGACTTTAGTAAGGGTTAAGAAACAAATTAAAAACAAATATAATCTTCTTTAGCAGGCAAAGGGTTAACACTTGTACGGCTAAGCCGTAAATATTCTATGAAAAATTTAAAAACCAAATAAAATGTCCCTGGAATTAATCAATGATGAAATACACTGTGGTGCACGCTCAATTATTCTTATACGCTCAATATTTCTATTAATTTCTCCTACAAAGAAATATTTCTTCGTAATTAATTTGAAGCTGGAAATTGTGTTAGCCATGTCAAACTCACAAATGAACGAAGAATGCCAGTTGATAATTCAACAGCACGAGGATTAATTATAGTATAGATAATATCATAATGTGTGTTGTTGCTGTTTTTGTTTGAAATATTTATAGATATAACAGGCCACAAACTGGTCTCGTTTTTATGCCTTTGAGATTATATCAATATGCATTCTCAGAAAAATCACTAATCTTACCAGCTACAAACCATCTATCTACTTAATTTTGACGACACACTATGATTTAAGTTTTTTTAACTGATTTTTATTAAATGTTAAGTATCGGTCAATTGTCTACTTACTGTAGATCTGTATATTTTTACCGCAAGATATTTTCACATTGTCTCACATTTGCCGACTAAGTTTGCTGAGGGGTTTTAAATTGTTTTTAAAATCTTAATGATCTGCGAATTTTCCTGATAGGTCTTGCCCTATCCAACCAACCCTTCCATCAAACACGAGATATTGAACCAGTGCTGGGTCGTGTGTCGTAATTATGTGATATTTAATCCTTAAAGCTCCAAGTTGTACAATTTCCACCCACTTGAAGTTGTGTTACTTAAAGTGGGTGAATATTGCTCATGTTATTTGTTTAATTTGAGATCAAACATTTGTGAATCTTGATATTTCAAACACTCATTTCATTCCCAATAAAATTTATTCGATTGGTTGAAAACGAGTATAGTGCTCAAAAGGTAAAGTATTTAGTGGCTCATACACCACTACCACTGTTATGGGTTTATGTGGGCTGATGAACATGTTTTGGCCAAATACACTGCTATAACATAATTTCTGTAATGTACTATTTTTATCAAAGGAATAGTGTACAAGAATAGCAGATCTGTTTCAGTGTGAGTCAATAATAGGTTTTGGAAGGCGTACTATTGCTTCAAACGGAATCAGACTGCTTAAATTGTCTCCAATATATATAAATAATCTATTTCTTCACATTAAATCAGACTGCTTAAAGGTGATCTATCACCCCTTATATGGTATGAATAATTATGTCCTTATCAAAGTTGCCACAAGATGGGGCACAAGTGTTTCCGTATATGGGGTGATTGGCTATCATGTGACCCTCTGAGAGGGTCACATGATGGCCAATCACCCCATATCACATGATAGCCAATCACCCCATATACGGAAACACTTCTGCCCCATCTTGTGGCAACTTTGATTTATTTGTCACAAAATTATTCATACTATATAAGGGGTGATAGATCACCTTTAAATTATTAACAATAGAAAGCAACCATGTTTCCAGCAATTCAACTGGTATAATGAGGTGCATCCGAACATGTGGACAAAAATATAATTGTTTGTCAAGAAATGGTGATATCAACCGGGTACTTTTTATGGATTAATATACTGGTAAATTGAGCAGATACACGGTTATAGCACAAAGTTATTTTTCTGAAACTTAATATCCAATAATTTGAATCAAAGTGTACATGTGTGTACTTATCGGTTGTTTGTAAACTTATCGATTATTTTATTCGCAAGGTTGCTAATCTGAAACAAGTTAAAATATTAGGCTCGTACATATTTATTGCTTTACAGTGCATTTAAATTTTATGAATAGTGTGAAGAGGTGCTATTGCAGCGTTATATTGTATGAGTGAGATGTATTATTATGTATTTTGTTACGAAGAGAAATAAATAATCTATTTCTTGTTCTGTGTGTAGTGTATTACTAAGCATCCCCGATTATTATCAAGATGCTTATAGTGTTTAGCTATAAGCTCTCACTAAAAACTTTGATCTTGTTTATTTCGCACAGTTATGACCTATGTGCCTGGGAAATATATAGGAATACGGACCACCCTTAGCCAGTCCCAAATTTTTCCCTATTGACATAATGTATTATCGAATTCAGAATTCAGAAAGCGGACTGACCCGCGATTCGGAACAATGACCTCTCTATTTCAGTACGAAATCATAAAAGGACTCGAAAAAGCGGACCAGCCCCAAGATGGGAGCAGCATTGCAGGATCCACTAAGGGACCAGCACTGGCATTTAATTCACTAAGTGTGCCAGCCCTGGTTGTATCTCATAAAGGAATCGCTCTAGTTGAATCCACTAAGAGGACCAGAGCTGGCTGGATTAAGAGGACCAGAGCTGGCTGGATCCACTAAGAGGACCAGAGTTGGCTGGATCCACTAAGAGGACCAGAGTTGGCTGGATCCACTAAGAGGACCAGAGCTGGCTGGATCCACTAAGAAGACCAGAGTTGGCTGGATCCACTAAAAGGGTCGGCGTTGGCTGGATCCACTAAGAGGACCAGAGTTGGCTGGATCCACTAAGAGGACCATAGTTGGCTGGATCCACTAAGAGGACCAGAGCTGGCTGGATCCACTAAGAGGACCAGAGTTGGCTGGATCCACTAAGAGGACCAGAGTTGGTTGGATCCACTAAGAGGACCAGAGCTGGCTGGATCCACTAAGAGGACCAGAGTTGGCTGGATCCACTAAGAGGACCAGAGCTGGCTGGATCCACTAAGAGGACCAGAGCTGGCTGGATCCACTAAGAGGACCAGAGCTGGCTGGATCCACTAAGAGGACCAGAGTTGGCTGGATCCACTAAGAGGACCAGAGCTGGCTGGATCCACTAAGAGGACCAGAGTTGGCTGGATCCACTAAGAGGACCAGAGTTGGCTGGATCCACTAAGAGGACCAGAGTTGGCTGGATCCACTAAGAGGACCAGAGTTGGCTGGATCCACTAAAAGGGCCGGCGTTGGCTGGATCAACTAAGAGGACCAGAGTTGGCTGGATCCACTAAGAGGACCAGAGTTGGCTGGATCCACTAAGAGGACCAGAGCTGGCTGGATCCACTAAGAGGACCAGAGTTGGCTGGATCCACTAAAAGGGCCGGCGTTGGCTGGATCAACTAAGAGGACCAGCGTTGGCTGGATCCACTAAGAGGACCAGAGTTGGCTGGATCCACTAAGAGGACCAGAGTTGGCTGGATCCACTAAGAGGACCAGAGTTGGCTGGATCCACTAAAAGGGCCGGCGTTGGCTGGATCAACTAAGAGGACCAGCGTTGGCTGGATCCACTAAGAGGACCAGAGTTGGCTGGATCCACTAAGAGGACCAGAGTTGGCTGGATCCACTAAGAGGACCAGAGTTGGCTGGATCCACTAAGAGGACCAGAGTTGGCTGGATCCACTAAGAGGACCAGAGTTGGCTGGATCCACTAAGAGGACCAGAGTTGGCTGGATCCACTAAGAGGACCAGAGTTGGCTGGATCCACTAAGAGGACCAGAGTTGGCTGGATCCACTAAGAGGACCAGAGCTGGCTGGATCCACTAAGAGGACCAGAGCTGGCTGGATCCACTGAGAGGACCAGAGCTGGCTGGATCAACTAAGAGGACCAGAGTTGGCTGGATCCACTAAAAGGACCAGAGTTGGCTGGATCAACTAAGAGGACCAGAGTTGGCTGGATCCACTAAGAGGACCAGAGCTGGCTGGATCCACTAAGAGGACCAGAGCTGGCTGGATCCACTAAAAGGGCCGGCGTTGGCTGTATCCACTAAGAGGACCAGAGCTGGCTGGATCCACTAAGAGGACCAGAGTTGGCTGGATCCACTAAGAGGACCAGAGTTGGCTAGATCCACTAAGAGGACTAGAGTTGGCTGGATCCACTAAGAGGACCAGAGCTGGCTGGATCCACTAAGAGGACCAGAGTTGGCTGGATCCACTGAGAGGACCAGAGTTGGCTGGATCCACTAAAAGGGCAGGCGTTGGCTGGATCCACTGAGAGGACCAGAGCTGGCTGGATCCACTAAAAGGGCAGGCGTTGGCTGGATCCACTAAGAGGACCAGAGCTGGCTGGATCAACTAAAAGGGCAGGCGTTGGCTGGATCAACTAAGAGGACCAGAGCTGGCTGGATCAGCTAAGAGGACCAGAGTTGGCTGTATCCACTAAGAGGACCAGAGCTGGCTGGATCAACTAAGAGGACCAGAGCTGGCTGGATCAACTAAGAGGACCAGAGTTGGCTGTATCCACTAAGAGGACCAGAGCTGGCTGGATCAACTTAGAGGACCAGAGCTGGCTGGATCCACTAAGAGGACCAGAGTTGGCTGTATCCACTAAGAGGACCAGAGCTGGCTGGATCAACTTAGAGGACCAGAGCTGGCTGGATCCACTAAGAGGACCAGAGCTGGCTGGATCAACTAAGAGGACCAGAGCTGGCTGGATCAACTAAGAGGACCAGAGTTGGCTTGGACCAGAGCTGGCTGAATCGACTAAAAGGGCCGGCGTTGGCTGGATCACGTAAAGGATTGGCGTTGATCGTAGAATGTTATTTCAACATAGTCATCAGTGCAAATTGCCATCACTCGCCTATCTTGTCATGTCCCTTCCATAAGAGTCGCACCTCTTCGTTTGGTTGTGTTCTCAACGGTGTGGTGTTTCAGATCCTACGACCATCTTTCTTTGTTTAATAAAGTTCAAAATAATTTATTGAGCGCGAACTTACGATGACAGCTTAGTGTGAAAGTGTATGCTGCCAAGATAAAGCAACACAATTTAAGTCAACTTCTTATATGTAATAATTTGTTAAATAAATATAAGCTATATTATTAGCACTGTTATAGTAATAGTTGAGCTACTATTCTTTAGGAACCACAAGGTTAAAGAAGGACTTTTGATTTTCGATCAGCTGACGAAAAATAACATTCGGCGCTCAACATTAAAGGTGAAGTCAACTGTCAAAATTCGCGGGACAAGGGTCCCCCAGAAGGCAATAGTGCCCGTGGGTAGGCCAAGGCCCTATTCCATAATAATACTAAATATGCGTTTCATATCCAAAGCCTCATTAAGAGCAAGTTCTCAAATCACAACAAGTTCATATATACTTGAGCGACATCTATGATTTAATAATTCAAAGCCCTTGACCTTTGCCCCTACTTGGTCGCCTACTTGTAAACAAACTGACTGTATTACTGCGGGGATTTGGAAACTGCTTGACCCCCAAGCTTGTATTGTCACCCAGTAAACATAAAACATTTGTATGACTTTATGCAATGTTGGACCAACGTCGAAGACGTTGGGCCAACATTGTATGAATGTTATACAAATGTCTTGTGTTTGCTGGGCAGGAGGACTTTCTCTCAAACATTGTACATTTATCTAATGTTGGTTCAATGTTGGGCCAGCGTCGCAGACGTTGGCCTAACATTAAAACAGCATTAAATCAATGTCTCGTTTGAGTAGTATCTTGTAATCAGTTCAGTAGCTATATTAATGCCGTCAATCTGTACTCAATAGGCTACTGTTGGCCTACACTTAACCGTCCCAGGCATGGCGTTTTGCAGCTGGATGATTCTTTAAATCCCCCCCACTTGAAGTTGTGTCTCGCTGACGCAATCCACAACTTCAAGTGAGTGAAAATTATTACGATTTGACAAAATGGAGGCTAACTATTTTCAAATTTTGCAGATTGATGTCACGTGTTTTCTAATATGTTTAAAAGGTAGTACTATTAATGTCCTAATAATGTTAAAAAAGAAACGATTATATTCGGGACCGGCGATTCAAGGGTTAACAGCAGACACGTCATCTATAGGCCCCTAGTTCAATAAATCTCCTAGATCAAGGTGATTCTTAATGAGAATATCACTGTTAACGTCAGGACCCCGGGTCAATATTCTAGCCTGTGTGCTACTGTGGAGCCATAGGGCCTATATAGGGGCCTACAGTTTAAGCATGTTTTGTATCGATAGAAATATCACTAAACTTGATGAAATAGTTTTTGGTTGATGCTTAGTTAATGCAATAATTCAATTTTGGAGATGTATAATATTTTAAATATAAGTATTTTTCTGTCATTTGAAGCTGGAAATTGCGTTAGCAATTCCAGCTTTAAATGAATGAAAAATAGAAAAAACAATTCAGCAGCAGACGAGTTAATGATTATATCTCACTGAAAGAATCACATTATTTATAATGGTCGTAGACCATTAACATTAAGACTTAAATAAGGGCGACTTAAAGGGACATGCCCAGGCTAAAATCATAAAAAATCGGTGATTTTATTTTGTTTATGTTTATTTGACTTCCAGTTAAAAACATGCAAAAATGGTACATTATAATTATTATTATCATTTTTTGAACATGTTATTAACTTTGGTTGACGGGAACAGGTCGAGACGACCTCTACAATGCCTGTCAACCATATAAGTGAATTAAAATTATAGAATAAAATAATATCCATTGTTTAAAATAGCAATAGCAATTTAAAAATGTACATAGTATAGATTATAAAGTTTACTATTTGTACACATAAAATAAAATAACTGACAATTGTCTGTCATCTGTTTCCCGCACCAAAACCAGAGATAAAATAGCTACACTGTGCTCTACATCGTGTAGCAAAAAAGGACACTCTGGAATGCGTAGAAACCTAATTAAAACCTCTAAATGCTTTAGTTGTCTATTATATCAAAGGACATACAACTAGGATATGTGAAAAGGAAAAAACAGTAAAAACTTATGGCACTCTTAATTTTAACATAGGCCTACGTACATCCCTAAATAAAAGTAATACTATAAACCTAGAATACATCTACTGACGTCAGCTCATATAGCCGTCGCGCAGCTGAAAGATGCTGAGTAGTACCACATATGCAATTTTAGACTGGAGGAAAAACAATCCCAAACTCAAGAAGTAAATCAGTTGATTAGAGATCTTTGAAATTCAGCATAAGGACCCACCTGGTCTGGAAACAAAGGCTACTGAAAAATCACTAAACCTAAAAATAAAACAGAAAAAAAAGGCAGACAACACAATGCAACATTCGCAGATTATCGTTCATAGGTCGATCACTTAAGGTGCCATTTGTGCTTAATATATAGATATATATTCAATACACGAGTATAAGTAAGGCGGGGCGGTTTGTCATCTGCCAACACATGCGTATCGACAACGGAGCCCTCCGTCCCTAGTCATGAGTGGCTGGTGACAGCTCAAATAGCCGTCTCACAGCCGATTCAAATTGCACAGGTAGTTTAAGACACAAAATGTTCCGCTATATTCGACAATTTACACAAGCCAGGCTCCAGGTACATCGATTATTCACATCAAATAATTTTACCATGGCGAGATATAATTCATTCAGGTTCTTCTTAAAAATCTGCAAGCTACTAGCATCTCGGATAACAAAAGGTAAAGTGTTCCATAAGCGAGCAGTGCGGTAAAAATAAGTACATTGGAGGTAATTTGAATAGAACACCCTGTTGAGCAGATCTGAGGCCATTATGTGGACAAGCTAACTCAAAATTACTAGAGTAATCACAAGATAGTTTACCGTGAAGGTAGCTGTAGGCCTATAAAAAACACAAGTCGATTATTTCTCGACGGAAGCACAAAGGCAAGATAGATAATGCTGTGCATCTTTCGTGATAGGGTGAAACATAATCATTGAGAATGAATTTTGAAGCTTGACGTTGCACCCGTTCTAATTTGATTATGTCTTTAACATGATTGGGACTACAGTACTCAAGAATACTTCTGACAGAAGCCAATTTTGGCTTTTTTATATGATCATATGATGTAAACATGTCCATACACTAGAACTGCAAAAGTTTTTTAATTTTTGTGCTGCGCATTCACCAGTTAGGCTAGATATAGAGACGAAATTCCTGATTTCTAATTATTGACAACCATGTCAAAAATTAGAAATACGGGAATTTCGTCTCTATATCTAGTCTAACTGGAGAAGGCGCAGCAGAAAATTTATAAAAAAAATTGCAGTTCTAGTCTATGGACATGTCTACATCATATGATCATATTAAGAAGCCGAAATAAAATCACCGATTTTTTGATGATTTTAGCCTGGGCCGGTCCCTTTAATGACAATCTCTTGTATCACTTGGGCGACGAGAGGAGTGAACACTCACCAGGTGTCTAATGAGGTAGGCATTATACGAGTAGCACGGGTGCATCCAGAAAATTTAAACAGGGTCTTTCCGATTACAAAAAAGAAGAATACAAAATCAGGTGTCGATGAATGAGTTTTCAATCTTCTCAGTAGGGTTGGCATAGTGTCTCAAGTTAAGGCACCAGCCTAGTAAATTCCGGGTGTCAAAACCGATATATTCGCAATTTTGATCAATGTTGAAATAATTTGGTTTTGGAAAAAAAGACCTCCCCTCTGGATCCGCCATTATGGAATTAAACCTCTCAATCAGGTTTCTACTTGTTAAATGAATGAATGAATTTCCATTGATGTCGCTATAATGAGGAGGTATATAATACGCCTTATATAATATAACGTTAGAAGCGCTCGCTTTTACAAGGTCAAAGTGACCAATTATATTGAAAATCAAAAACTTAAATTATGAGGCACCAATGTCATAATCAATACTATTAAATAACAACTTTTTTACAGTCAATCACTAAAGCCTTATAGGCCTGTGCATTAGTCACTCCGCCCCCATATTAAAGTCACTGCATCAGGGGTCACTGCATATTGGCTTCCGCGTCCAGTTTAAAATATGCACTTTTGTTTTCCGCTGCTTGACTTCAGCCAAAATAGTGATCAAACCTCTAGGTGGCACATAGGCCTATAAACTCAAGACCCATTCATTTTATTTTGCTTCTCCACCTTAGCTTCTTTTCTTTTGGTGGTGCACATAAATATAAGACCCATTTATTTGATTTTTTTTCTTCACCCAGCTCCTTTCCCGCCAGGCACCTCGATCACGACCATACTCTTTAAACATTGATTTGGATTGTCGCGCCTCTGAACTCGGTCATCCGCGGTATTATGCACTTGAAACAGAAATGTTTTAATTAAATAGAATTTATGACATGGCTACCAAATCACCGTCTCAATAACTTACGATAAGTACATATTATGAACAAGGGGCGCACGCTCTGCCTGTTATTACAGTAATATCCGGATAATATTAAAGCTCTCCCCCAGCAGGCACAATACGTTGGCCAAGTGTTGATCCAATGTTGGGCCAACGTCGTAGACGGTGGACCAACATTGGATCAACATAGGGCCAACGTATTGTGCTGTCATTATCAGTAATATAGAAATAATATCAAAGCCAGCAATGTGTTAATTTGTGGCAATAAGATTTAATAAGATTTGCAAAATCGCACAACAGTTAATTTCATGATCTTGAGATGTACGAGTTCGCGAGCTGGAGCGTCTGGATATAAAAGTCTTTGATTGGTTGAGGCCTTGCCCTCCACCAATCACAAACTGAGGATATATGTCAAGTGACAGTAGACTGGTAGGTATATATATCGTCATCTATCCGCTCGGTATTTCTCTGCTTCGTCAGAGTTCATCACTTCTACATCGGACATCTCTACTTCCTTCATTTAGGTAGGAAACAATATAAGGGATAGAAAAGAAACTTAAGATATAAACAACATATAAGTAATGGGCAAGTTAACCCTTTCAAAGCTATTCGCGACTATTGTCGTCTTTAACCCTTTCAAGCCTGAGTTTACCATTGTCATCTTCATCCACTACAAGCCGCGAATTGCTGTCGCAATTCTCGACTTGTAGTAGATGAAGATGATTTGATGTGGTTTTAAAATTAAAGAAAATTGTCATGTATTGGTAAACCAGTTTCATGGAAAGTTTCGTTGCAAACCTTTGGTTGTATAAAAATTAAGTCTGTTTCCAGGGATGTAAAATGATGCTTTAATGCATCGTGAGGGCTTAAAGGGTTAATTGGATTACAATTAACCCTTACAGCGCTGACATATATTTGTATACAGCTTGAGGACTAAGGTATTTTTTATCAGTTAGAAAAAAAATGAAATGAATCGGGCTATAGGCCACTTTTGTGCACATACAGGCTAAATTGGGACAGGAGGACCTCCTGAGGTAGTGAGATGGGGGAGATGACACTGCCCTCCAAGTCTGGAAGTCTGAGGCCGGAGGCTCCCCACAATACTGAGTTTCACGAGTGGATGGAGAAGAAACATTTTTGTTTCTTTCAAACCGCCGAGACCGGGAAATGAACCCCAAACTCTAGCGTGAAAGGCAGTGGTGCTAACCACTACCCTAGGGCCCCAGTATTTTATCAGTTAGAAATCATCATAAATGTCTTAGTTTTCTCTTTGCGCTTCATTTGAATACCTATGTTGTGTACGGCCATTAGAAATATTTTACTCTTTCAGTGCGGGGATATACTTTAGACGTCAGAATCTGACGTCTGACTCACAAGTCGGATTTTAAAGTCTGAGAGGGGTAAACCAATTATCTGATGAGCATTTATTTCGTCACTTTATATTTTATAAAATGGTCAGCGGGATGACCATAGTGATGACATTGGTCATGATGACCAGACAAGTGACCAGTGGTTGTGACTCAGATCATGGTATGTACTGTAAGTAAAAAGGTTCTTATTATTAATGGCATTTAAGCAGAGAGTTATTTTATGCATTTCTGATTAAAGTAATAATACGTTTGCTCAAAGAATTTTTGATGAATATACCATAGACATTGCATTGTGGGTATAATCTGAGATGTCCGCCATTTTTCAATCAATCACTATCATGTTCGACTGAATTGATGCAGATTCCTGATTTTGTTGTCTATCTGAATCGAACAACTTGAATTGCAATAATAGGCCTATAGTAAAAAATGTTCAAGGTTCAGGGGTCCATCCTACTAAATGTCTTTCATTTAGGATTGTCCTAACTTTCGCTCATTGTTATTAGAAAAGTTAAGCTAAACCTTAATTTTTCTAATGAAAATAACCAGAAAGTAAAGATAATCTTAATTTTTAAATTCTTTGTGGGATGGACCCCTGGGCATAGGTCCCTATACCTAGTTTAAAGGTGACTGTCAAAAATTGTATTAACCTTGTAAAAATGGCGGCCATCTTAGATTTTAGCCACAATGTAAGTTCTATTGAGTGCTTTATGGCCTCCTCACTATGTTGGAGGTAGCCTACCTGATAACCCCATTATACACACCACAGATCACCAATCTGACTCTATTCTGTAGAAAATGATATAAATTTATTGTCTGATATTAAAAAAATGACGACCATCTTGGATTTTCCGCACAATGCAAGGATGTTTTCACCCGAGATAAATATGTATGGATATTCATGAGAAATGAGCTAGGCATCAATACTTTTGAAATAGGATATAATTGAACACTCGTTTTTCATCATTTCCCCCAACTGCGGCATTTCAGCTTAGTTCAGTTTTGAATTCTAGACCATTTTTTCCTGCAAATGAAACATTATTTATACTGATGTTGTTCTATTTTCTCCACTTTTTAGTAGAGTCTAGTCGCAGCATGAGTGAAGATTCACTGCTATGTCATCTAATAGTTGTGGCTTCTCTTTATTTCCAGCTTCCGGGAGACCTATGGGCTTCATCTTTTCTGATCGTGGCGTTCCAGACACCGCGTTTTCAGCTTCGTCTTTTCACAGCGCTGATTATGCTCCCCAAAAGTCACGAATGGACAATTATATCACTGCGCCATGTCATTGGTCTGCACAATGTGAGTACATTTTCTTTCACTCCCCCCCCCCCCCCATTGCGGGATCGGGATCAACCTTGAACGTCAGAATCTGTAAGCGATAAGCATGACTATAATCTTAATCCTTCTTACCAGCCGATCAAATCACTGTTATTTTGAATGAAATGAGTGCTTAGATTTCAAGATTTAAAAAAATGTTAAACAAAGTTAAACAAATATGAGTAGTTTTTACCTACTTGAGGTTAACCTGTGAGCACTCGGTAAAAGTACCTTCATTTTTAAAAGTACTCGAGTACAAATACAAGTGTTTTTAAAAAATCGTCGGTCTTCTGTTTCCCTTCAAGCTATGATGTGGTAGGCCCTAATCAATTTGATTGAATACTTCAATACTTGATTGATTGATTGATTGATTGATTGATTGATTGATTGATTGATTGATTGATTGATTTTCTGACTGACTGCTTGATTGATTGATTTACTTTGTATTGATTATTTTTTTCATACATAATACAGCTGGCGAAGACCCTCCTCATTACGTAGAAGTTGATACGAAAAAAACGATGTGACAACGCCCTGCAGTACACCAAGGCGTATAGAGTACAGGTTGCCAGCAACGGAGTGTGGAAGACCATCCATGATGAGGTCAGATATCAAAGCAGAAAATGAAATATTAACATGACCACTCCAATGTTGTATTAATGTTGGCCTACCGTCTATGACGCCGGTCAACCATTATCCTTTAAAGCGCCGAAATATTCCTAAACAAACCATGGAATTTTTTTTTTCAACTCGAAATCATCATAAATGTCTCAGTGAGCTCTTCCTGCTTCATTTGAATACATATATTTTATTGATTTATGGCCTTTATAAGCAGTTTACTCTTTCAATGCCAGAATTGACTTTAGAGGACTGATTTTGACGTATATTGACGTCAGATTATGACGTCTAATGGCTATCCCCTCGCTTCAAGGGTCAAATGAACATTATTTAAAGGGGTTTCGCACTTTTGGTATTTTATTCAAAATATTAATTATTACAGAATGGTGTTTTAATTTTTTATTCTACACATCCAGTTGCTTGGTTATTAATGATTTAAGTTTGATCATTTGTAAACATTGCCGCTCTACCAAAACAAACCCAATCACAGCGGAGTAAGACACACTGTCTGTATAATCAGGACATTAAAAGTACCAAGTGTCAGATAATAAACAATATTAAAAAAGATGGAACACGCTCAAACTTATTGCTCTATTTGAAGTGATGATAGATATATTTCGTGTTTAGTCAGATATTCTAGCTGTTGCGTGATTGACATCAGAGTCGGATGGTGAATCAAGGCACACCCTTTAACCCTTACGACGCTGAAAAATCTCTTTGTATAAGCCATAGAAACCAAAAGGGTTTTTTTTCAATTTAAAACCATCATAAATGTCTTAGTTAGCTTTTTCCGCTTCATTTGAATAACTTATGTTATGGGTCTAAAGCCATTAAAAATATTTTAAATCACAGGGATGGTTATTTTAAATCACAGGGATGGTCATGTATTAGCAGTTTAAATATGTGAACTTACGTTTCAGCCCAAACATTATAAGCCTGAAATGTTTCAAATAGTCTGATATTTAATTGACGTATAGTACTTGCCACAAAACATTTAAATGTGAAACAAATAATATGAATATACTAGTACATCATGTCACATTTTCTTTGTTGTAGGGTGCCATGAGTTACAGCTTTGGGGGGACCTCACACATCTCCTGGTTTGCCGCCCCAGTTTTCAACCATCATTGGAGAGTTATTGTCACCGACTGGGCCGTCCACCCATCTCTGAAATTTGACTTTATTGGTTACATTTGAGAAGAAAATATACCTCCAAAAATCATATAGTTAAACCATTATATCCATCAAATGGCTTGCTGTCTAGACCCGGAATTAGAATTAAAAAATCGCATGATAGTCAGGTATGACATGTACGTTCAGAATAATAGGTTATCAGTGGAGATATTATATTTGGGTAATTTATAAAATGACAGAGTAATAACTGAGTAAATTAACCATTTAAGCCCCCACAATGCATCAAAGCATCATTTTTTACATCCCTGAAAATAGACTTAATTTTCCTACAACCAAGGGTTTTA
The DNA here is from genome assembly GCA_964017125.1 of Flabesymbios commensalis. NCBI lineage: Eukaryota > Metazoa > Annelida > Polychaeta > Terebellida > Flabelligeridae > Flabesymbios > Flabesymbios commensalis. Next base: position 1,238,428 of record OZ024909.1, on the reverse strand, counting down.
GCATGAAAATTCCCATGAAACTGGTTTACCAATACGTGGCAATTTTCTTCAATTTTTCACTCACATCAAATCATTTTCATCCACTACAAGTCGAGAATTGCGACAGCAATTCGCGGCTTGTAGTGGATAAAGATGACTATGGTAAACTCAGGCTTGAAAGGGTTAATGGCAGGGTTGCCTCACCCAGCTGGCCAGATTGGATGTTGATTGTAGATTCTATAAAATGTAACTTAATAAAATATTTTTCATTTTGATTCTGAAAAGGTGTTATTTTCTCTCACCTCATACCGACCCACGAGTTTGTGGGAATGGACGACCCCCAGGACAAATTTTACAGTCGCCGAATTTTACAGTGGCAGTAATTTACAGTAGCTAATTTTACAATTTGATCAGATGATATAAGTCACCATATGGCAGGAGCCAGCTATACGCTTGTGGGAGAGATTTATGCAAGATAGATCTTTTAACCTTAAATCGCTAATCACGACTATACGCGTTTTATTAGCTGTTATGCCATGGGAACGAAATGTGTATTTGAACATCAATATTTGCAAATGTTTGGTCTCAAATTGAACAAATATGAATAATTTTTACCCTACATTTGAATAATTTAATTTATCGCCTCAAGGGTTAAACTTGCATTCTCCCAGACATCGTACTCACTTTTAACACAGTGGCTACGCGGGCTCTGTCACTGTATGACGTCACTGTATGACGTCACTGTATGACGTCACTGTATGACGTCACTGTATGACGACTGATTGACTTTTTACCGTCCACAGGTACTCCCTGCATATAGGCGATAATACCAAAGCCGCCCTGAAAGTAAGTCAGGGCCCCTGTGTTGATTCAACTGATCAATGCACAGAGCTCGATTCAAAATTTATTTTCAAACATTTGACAGTGTCATATGTGCACTCTACCATTCACTGATTCCCATTCATTCATTCATTCATTCATTCATTCATTCATTCATTCATTCATTCATTCATTCATTCATTCATTCATTCATTCATTCATTCATTCATTCATTCATTCATTTATACATTCATTCATTCATTCTTTCATTCATGCTTTCATTCATGCTTTTATGCATTCATTCATTTGTTCATTTATTCATTTATTCATTAATTCATTTTCTTTATCCTCCACTGATGAAGTGTAGATCTAATTGACACGTGTTCAACCGTGCCCATTTTTCACGTCAAGCGATTTTTAGATATTCATACCTGAATCAAGGTCTAAAAAAGCTGCAAAATCCAAAATAAAAAAAATCTTTCCAAGTTCCAATTCTCCTTTTCCAACCAGAGACGTTGCACTGCAGAATGTAATTGGTCGGCTGAAAAGGCCTCACTATACCGAAATCCGAATGCTATCATCACGCTCTCAGCACCCTTCTGCTTCTAGAGTTCCACACAGAGAGCAAAAACACCGTCACGTCCCAGTAAACAAAAGGCGTTGACCATATGTCGATTTAATGTTGGCCTAGTGTCCTAAACTGTGAGCCAACATTAAACCAGCATTGGGTCAATGTCCCGTGTTCGCTGTGGTGTAGGCCTAATGTCTCCCCCCCCCCCTCCCGGGATCCCCTACTGTTCAGCTGTGAGTATTTAACCGTTGAAGCCCTTTATGTTTCATTTGAATACCTATGCTATGTGTCTGCGGCCATTATAAAGATTTTCATTCTTACAGTGCGGGGATCGATCCACAACTTCAAATGACGAAGATCACTTAGATTTTTTTAATTGCTAAAGAAAACACTGAAATACAATTCTCGTTCACATCCAGTGGTTTAGAGAATGAAAAAAACACAGAATAATTGAATTTTTATTGTCAACCATTTGAGCTTAAAGGGTCGTTTTTGCCACTAAGCTATTCAGCTCTGTAAATGGCAAAGGGCAGTATATGCTTACCTTAAAAGTAAGCAGATATAGCATTTTGGCTTTGCACGGCAGTATTTATTCGATCTAACACGAATAAGTTTTTTTAGATTCAACTTGTAGGGCCAACTTATTTAACACAAAAAGTCTAAAATGATTATCATTTGTAAAGTTATAACACATCAAAACTATAGCGCATATAAACAAATACTATTTCAATTTGTGTCCTTATTTTCGTCACCTTGGTATTAAGTCGTATCTGCCACTTCACAAAGTGGCAGATACGACCCTTTGATACCAAGTTGACGATATCCATTGCAATTATTAATATTTTATCATAATAATTTATTACACCGAGGCTGCTCTGTATTTTCTGCATGCAATTGAAAATATTATACGCTCGATTTTAAAAATTTCGAATTTATTTGAAAAATAAATACTCTGTTTTGAATTTAAAATAATCTGGCATAGGTGAGAGTTGACGGGATAGGACCAGGGCCCGTATTCTCGTACAAACTACGATATATCGTAGACTTCGGATTGATCGAGATGGCCATCTCGACCAATCCGAAGCCTGAGATATCTCGTAACTCGTACGAGAATACGGGCCTAGTACCTTAATCAGACCAGTGCTATCGCTCACGTCTAATGCCTAGAAGGTCATAATTATGACCAATATATCGCCTTTTCTCACATACACTTTTTGGGTACTAAAACTGTAATAATATTATTATATTTAATCATTGAAACCAATATTTCAGGTTGCTATGTTTTAGTCTTTCTATTTTTCAATCTTTGTTTGATACTTATGATGATTATTTAATTTTAGCGGCTAGAAATGACTAAAGAGTATTACAATTTTTTGAAATACCAGTGATATTAAACTTTTATTAAAAAACAAAGGTGTTCTAACTTCGGTCACGTGATTCACGATGGGACCTTTTTTAATATTGTTTATCTTCCAAGATAATAAGCGTGTTGAAAAATATGTTGCATCAATTATTAGTGTATGATACCCTATAGCATTGAATAAACTTTATTTCGGAATTCAAATATTTTCTTCGCACCCACGACGTTTAGATAGGGATGCTTGCTGGAAAGGTAGAAAGAGATGCTTTGTTAGAAAGATGGGTGATAAGCGTTGGGCATTGTTAGCATAATTAAATGTTCAGATGATTAAATACGTCTCCCACGACACACGGATGCGAATTATTGCGAAGTGATGACCTTCCTCACGATAATATGGCGATAATTGGCAATCAGCTGTCATCTCTAACCACAGAAGAACAGTCGTGGGTGTGTGATCGAATCCAACCTAACGTGACGATAATTGATAATCAGCTGTGACCACAGAAGAACAGTCGTTGGTGTGTGAGATCGAATCCAACCTAACGTTCAGTTGGTCATTGATTCACTGTGACGAGGTAATTGCAGCAAAAATAACCCTTTAGCCCTTAAAGCGCTGGAATATTTTGAAATTATCAAAAATATCTTAGCTAGCTTTTCCCGGCTCAATTGAAGACTTGAGCCTATGTTATGTATTTACGGCCATTATAAATATTTTACTTTTCAGTGCTGGGAGCGACTTTAGACGTCTGTGACGTCAGATTCTAACGTTTATAGTCGATCCCCACACTGAAAATGGTTTTAATATGTATTATTGACAAGTTAATTCATTCATTGTTTAATAAAATGTGTGTTTTAACATCAACATTTGTAATTGTTTCGTTCCAAATTAAACATGTTGAGTATTTTTACCCTTTGCAAGCTTGACTTTACCATTGTCATCTTCATTCACAACAAACCGCGAAATGCTATTCTCGATTTCCAATGGATGAAGATGACCCGAAGTGGGCGACAAATCAAAAAAATTTATTATCAAAACATTTTCATGAGTAAAAATATTTTTAATGGACATTGACCTATAACCTAGGTATTCAAATGAAGCGGAAAGAGCTTAATAAGGCATTTACGATGATTTCAAGTAGAAAAAACCCCTTTGTTTTCTTTGTGTAAAACTATTTCAGCGCTTTAAGAATTAAAGGGTTTTAATATAACTTGGTGAGTAAAGAGTTGACACCTCACACTGTGTGAAATATAATTAAATACTTAATTGGTCGTTGAAGCTTTCTCGTTAATATTACAGAAGTCAGGTTTGTACAATGCACAATGGGGCCTCTCATGACCCACGTTGGGTTTTATCGAGGCCACGGGCAACGATTCTATTGGTTGACAACTCGCCCTCCACCAATCAAAAACTGAGGATATAGGTCAAGTGACAGCAGACTGGTAGTTATAAATATCTTCATCTTTCCACGGTCGGCATTTCTCTGCTTCGTCTGAGTTCATCACTTCTACATTGGACACCTCTGCTTCCTTCATTCAGGTAGGAAACAATAGAAGTAACGGGGAAAACAGTTGATCATCAGATTAAAGCATTTGATTGGTCAATCTCCAATTATCAACGTTTTATAAAAATGAGTTGTTCATTGTGCTGGGCTGGTATTCGTTAAGCTACTGACCCAGATATCAAGCATGTGACTGTGAGCGGCTGAGATTACCTTATCGACCTATCACATAGCAGATTTCTAGGTCAACCGCTTTGAGAATATAGGACCTATAATTTATTCGATAGTATACGTATCAGTAGGAATATACAAATTGGTTAATTATTTTATTTCCTTGTCTAAATTTATTATAAAGTGTTAAAAATCGTGTCATGTTTATTGCGCGCAAAGTCAAACAGCAGTAACTGCTTACTTTTTAAGTAATCAGCTACTGCTGTTTGCCTTTGAGCTGCAGGATTCTCTTTCTGCCATCGAGTACTGGCATACTGACCGCCGTGCAAAGGCAAACAGCAGTAACTGCTCACTTTTCAAGTAATCAGTTACTGCTGTTTGCCTTTGAGCTGCAGGATTCTCTTTTTGCCATCGAGTACTGGCATACTGACCGCCATGCAAAGACAAACAGCAGTAACTGCTTACTTTTTAAGTCAGCAGTTACTGCTGTTTGCCTTTGAGCTGTAGGATTCTCTTTTTGCCATCGAGTACTGGCATACTGACCACCGTGCAAAGACAAACAGCAGTAACTGCTTACTTTTTAAGGCAGCAGTTACTGCTGTTTGCCTTTTGCCTGCACCACATAATGATCTACATCCCAACAAACACGGCACGCTGGGCCAACGTCGGTTTGATGTTGGGCCAGCGTCGTAGACGGTGGCGCAACATCAAGCCAACATTGGCACAACGTGCCGTGTTTGCTGGGATGATATTAAACCTATTTATTTGATTACAAATAGAACACTTAGATCGTGAGTGTTTAATATTTCCTTCATATATTGTAGAATGACCAGCTTTATTACCATAGTTGTGACATTGGTCGCGATGACCAGCCAAGTGACCAGTGGTTGTGACTCGGATAAAGCTATGTCGTACTGTAAGTAAAAATGTCTGTCTCAATATATATGTGATTTAACTCTTATAGCGCTGGAATATTGTTGTAGAAACCATGGAGACCAAAGGTTGTTTTTCAATTTGAATCATCAAGATATTTTAGTCAGCTCTCCTCGCTTCATTTGAATACCTTTATTATGAGTCTACGACCATTAGAATTATTTTCAATGCAGGGATATGACGCCCCTCTATTAATAAACCCCATTAACGCCATTCCTGTTCATTGTTTTGAAATTCGAACTGGAATTTCGTGAACATTTGAGATGTTTCCAACAGAATAACCCTTTGAGTGCGGGCGACGCTTTTAAGCGCATTCATACTGTTTTTCCACAACTAAAATTTGACAGAAATTGAACAAATATGCATGTATGAATCTTGAGTAAAGCCCCCATTGTGAAATTTAGCAGGTTTAATTTTTAAGTGAGGAAGTATTTTCCTTTCATTTGAAGTTGGCAATTGCGTGAGCAATGCCAACTTCAAATGAAAGGAAAATGTTAAGTAGTAATGAAACACTTAAAGAGTTAAATAATAATGGTGGCAAATTTTTGCGAACAAAATGTTTTTATTTGAATTATTCTCGGGGGGGGGGGGGGGACTGGTGAGGTTAAGCTTTCTGCCTGGAAAGTCAGGGATCGCGGGTTCGCTCCCCGCTCTGACATTCAGGTTTCAAGGGAACAAATACGTTTCTTCCCGCTCAGTCATGAAGATTCAGTGTTGTGGGAAGCCTCCGTGACCGAGAGATGGTGTGCTTGGCCTCAGGCCGTCAGGGCTCAAATTTCGAATCCTGTGTCCGAAGGACTGTGTCATCTCATTCACGCGGTTCTCTTGGCTCCGTTTAGCCTATATGTGCACAAAGGTGGCCTAAAACCCCATTCATTTATTCATTCGTCGGACCGACTGCACATGTATTTATGTCATTTGAATTATAATGCATATGCTAATATAATTTATTTTCTGGGAATTACCCAACCAAGGTGATGCTATAATAGGATTCACATAGTCCATGGTGAATGATGTTTCTTGATTTCTCAGTCAGTTCTCAGCAAATTTTATTACAATTTTACAATTATGTGTTTGTAACTATTCGCTAGCCATATAACCTAATACCTGTTCCTTCTCTCTATTTCCAGCTTCCGGGAGACCTATGGGCTTCATTATTGCTGACCGTGGAGTTCCAGACACGGCGTTTACAGCATCATCTTTTCTAAACGCTGATTATGCTCCGTACAAAGCACGAATGGACAACTACTTAACGGAGAAATGCCACTGGTCTGCAAATGGTGAGTAGGCCTACATTTACTTTGGTATTCATCTGTTTTAACCTACCCGCCAATTTAATTTTTCAACAGATCGAAGTTGTGTCTCGCTACCGCGACCCACAGCTCCACGTGGGTGAAAGGTACTAATATTTTTTTTATTTGACACCAAACATTTGTAAATCTTGATATTTATACACACAATTCTTCCCAAATAACAGTGATTAAATCGGCCATTAACAGTGATTTAATCAGATTAAAAACGACTACTAGCGATAAAAGGGTTAGCTTAACAAAAGGGTGTGTTAACCCTTCAGGCGCTGCATTATGCAATCTAAATTTTCACCCACTTGAAGTTGTGTCTCGCTAGCGCGATACACAACTTCAATTCGGTGAAAATTAGTCACATATGAACAGTTTGAATCAGAACATGTCAATCTAACAGTTTTATTCATTTCTTCTTCAAATTGTTTGAATAAAACGGCTAAAGCGGCTATATTGCGATTAGCACTTTAACCCTTGCAAGCCTGAATTTATCACAGTCATCTTCATCCACTACAAGCCGCGAATTGCTATCGCAATTCTCGACTTGTAGTGGATGAAGATGATTTGATGTGGTTTAAAAATTAAAGAAAATTACCATGTATTGCTAAACCAGTTTTTTGGAAATTTTCTTTCTAAAACCCTTTGTTGTAGGAGAATTAGGTCTGTTTTCAGGGATGTAAAATGATGCTTTAATGCATCGTGAGGGCTTAAAGGGTTACGTCTGACACCGCGAGGATCGACTTTAGAATCTCTGTAGACGTCAGATTCTGACGTTTAAAGTCGATCTCCGCACTGAAAGAGGAAAGTGTTTATAATGGCTATACACCCATAACATAGGTATTAAAATGAATCAGGGAGAGCTAACTAAGACATTTATGATGATTTCAAATGGAAAAAAACCCTTTGGTGTCTTGTTTTATATAAAAATATGTCTGTAAGGATTAGGGATTATTTAAGGCCAGCTTTTTTTACATTTGAGCCCTACCGGTGTGCAGCCAGTGGCATTTGATCCGAGTCGGAAAAATACTGCTTACAATTGTACTAGAGCCTGAGAGGGGCGTCATATTGACGCATTGACGACAAAATACGTGCTATTATCATTATATATAGCCTACACTGTAGGCTCCAAATTGCACAATAAGTGTGGCATATTGACACATTGCCCGACAAAACACACGCTATTTTTTTTTATTATATATTACCACAATCTAGCTTTTAAAGCGCTGATATTGATTCCCATGTAGATATGACTATCAGAGATTTAATGACATGTTTAAATGGACATTTATGCCCTGTTACAGTTTGTGAATATGCGATATATGCCAATTGATAATAATAATAATGGAGACGAAAGGGTTTTTTCAATTTGAAATCTCATAAATATCTTTGTTAGCTGTTCCCGTTTCATTTGAATACCTATGTTATGGGTCTACGGCCATTATAAATATTCCACCCTTTCAGTGTGATTGTCGTCTTTAGACGTCAGAGTCTGACGTCCTCAGACGCCAGATTCTGAGTGTCTATAGTCGATCCCCGCGCTGAAAGGGTTAAGGACTTTCAACCCTTTAACCGCCAAATTATTCAATCTGAATTTTCACCCCCTTGAAGTTGTGTCTCGCTGACGCGATCCACAACTTCAAGTGAGTGAAACTTATTCAGATTTGACAAAATGGAGGTCAACGGTTTTCAAATATTGCTGATTTATGTCACATTGTATCCTTAACATGTTTGAAAGGTGGTACTGCTAATAAAAAATGAAAAGCCGAATATATGCGGCACCGGCGGTTGAAGGGTTCTGATTCATGCTTTGGTCCATTTTCGAGTGAAATGGTTAAATGCTTAGACAAGTTGTCACCACACAATTTATATTATTATATTTTATATGTAGCTTATCATACGCCAATCACAAAAAATATATAGGTTATTTTACAAATTGTAGGGTCTACATCTGATAATTTTCACGTTTTTAAATTTTAACGAATTTCTGATTTTGGGACTTTCCACGAAGCTTAGAATTCACGCATTTTCATGTTCCTTTAGCAGCGCTATTATAATAATAATTTTCGCGAGATTCCTGAATTCGCGAATTTGTCCTCCCGAAAATCGCGGATATTATCAGATCTACAGTGTGTATCAATATTGCAATAATACATGCAGGCTACTATTGATTGATGTGTTGATGCATTGATTGATTGATTGCACTATTTATTTATTGATTAATTGAATAATTGCTTGATTAATTAATTGATTGATTGATTGATTGCTTGGTTGGTTGATTGATTGATTGATTGATTGATTGATTGATTGATTCTTTGATTCTTTGATTGATTCATTGATCATTGATTGATTTATTGATTGGTTGATGCTTTATGTTTTGTTTATTACCTCAGTCAGAAAGGCTATGCTGTTGGTCGTGTTGGTTTGTTTCTTCGTTGTCTGTCTGTCCGTCCGAAAACGCAAAAAATAATGAACGGATTTTCATGAAATTTGCCAAAAAAAATGATGAACTTTCGGGTATGATCTCAATTATGATCCGGATGCAAATATATTTGGATTACAATCCGGATCCAGAATTTGGATTACAATCCGGATCCAGGATTTGGATTACAATCCGGATCCAGGATTTGGATGACAATCCGGATCTAGGATTTGATTGCAATCCGGATACAGGATTTGATTACAATCCGGATCCAGGATTTGGATCACAATCCGGATCCAGGATTTGATTACAATCCGGATCCAGGATTTGGATGACAATCCGGATCTAGGATTTGATTGCAATCCGGATACAGGATTTGATTACAATCCGGATCCAGGATTTGGATCACAATCCGGATCCAGGATTTGATTACAATCCGGATCCAGGATTTGGATTACAATCCGGATCCAGGATTTGGATGACAATCCGGATCTAGGATTTGATTGCAATCCGGATACAGGATTTGAATACAATCCGGATCCAGGATTTGGATCACAATCCGGATCCAGGATTTGATTACAATCCGGATCCAGGATTTGGATGACAATCCGGATCCAGGATTTGGATTACAATCCGGATCCAGGATTTGGATGACAATCCGGATCCAGGATCTGGATTACAATCCGGATCCAGGATCTGGATTACAATCCGGATCCAGGATTTGGATTGTAATCCAGATCCTGGATCCGGATTGTAATCCAAATCCTGGATCCAGGATCTGGATTACAATCCGGATCCAGGATTTGATTACAATCCGGATCCAGGATTTGGATTACAATCCGGATCCAGGATTTGGATTACAATCCGGATCCAGGATTTGGATTACAATCCGGATCCAGGATTTGGATGACAATCCGGATCCAGGATTTGGATTACAATCCGGAACCAGGATCTGGATTACAATCCGGATCCAGGATTTGGATGACAATCCGGAACCAGGATTTGGATTACAATCCGGATCCAGGATTATAATCCAAATCCTGGATCCGGATTATAATCCAAATCCTGGATTTGGATTACAATCCGGATCCAGGATTTAGATTACAATCCGGATCCAAGATTTGGATTACAATCCAGATCCAGGATTTGGATTACAATCCGGATCCAGGATTTGGATTACAATCCGGATCCAAGATTTGGATTACAGTCCGGATCCAGGATCTGGATTACAATCCGGATCCAGGATTTGGATTACAATCCGGATCCAGGATTTGCATTGCACTTTTATCAGAGGTGCAGCCTACGTGTCTCGGGTCAAGAAATAATCCATTAATCTCGGCTGAGGTTTTTTCATTCTCTGACTGAGTTTCTAGTTATTGATTGTTTCTTCCAGTTGGTGAAGACCCCCCTCATTACGTGGAAGTTGACATTGAAACCCCCGCGATGGTGTTCGGGATAGTGATCAAAAAAAGTTGTGACATTGCAAACCAGTACCCGAAGGCTTACAAAGTACAGGTTGCCATCAGCGGAGTCTGGAAAACTATCCATGAAGAGGTGAGATATCCCAACAAAAATGAGACATTGAACCAATGTAGTTTCAATGTTTACCCATTTTCTGTAACGCTGGACCAGCATTAAACGAGCATTGTTTAAATGCGGCGTGTTTGATCAGATATCATCATTGTTATAATCTGTAGCTAGAAACACTCACCAGAATGCTCTGGCATACTGGTCGACATTAGAGCCTTCTGGTGAATTAAGGAGGGACTAACCCCGATTATTTTTCGCAATATCATGATATCCCAACAAAAATGAGACATTGAACCAATGTAGTTTCAATGTTTACCCATTTTCTGTAACGCTGGACCAGCATTAAACAGGCATTGTTTAAATGCGGCGTGTTTGATCAGATATCATCATTGTTATAATCTGTAGCTAGAAACACTCACCAGATGGCTCTGGCATGCTGGTCGACATCAGAGCATTCTGGTGAATTAAGGAGGGACTAACCCCGATTATTTTTCGCAATATCATGACAATCTAAATCTTATACCTAATAGTATGGTCCAAATAATGAATATTAGATATAAGCTACGGTTGGCACTGATATATTTAAATACACACAAACTAGCCAGGGTAATTTATATTGCAAGCCAACAACGCTATGCACTTCTGACGAGATAATTCAAATAAATTAAAATACATGTCTATAAAGATAAATATTAATTGATTTTTTTCATGAATTGCAGCAATCTAATTAACACTCACTAACCGCTACCAGTTTATATTCAGTATTGTGGGGAGCCTTTGTGACCGAAATGTAGCGTGCTAGGCCTCAGACCGTCAGGGGTCGAATTTCGAATCCTGTGTCTAGAGGACAGTGTCATCTCATTAATCTCACCATCCGCAGGATGTTCACTTGTCCCAGTTTAGCCTTTATGTGCACGAAAAACCCTTTTCACTCACTCATTCATTCATTCATTCATTCATTCATTCATTCATTCATTCATCCTTTCATTCATTCATTCATTCATTCATTCATTCATTCATTCATTCATTCATTCATTCATTCATTCATTCATTCATTCTTTCATTCATTCATTCATTCATTCATTTATTCATTCATTCATTTTATACCAGTTCATATTTCTGAACATGGATCAGGTCTCTCACGTCTGCCTTTCTAGCCTGAATAATATAACATGCTTCACATTTTCTTTGTTGTAGGATTCCATGAGTTACAGCTTCGGAGGGACCTCACACATCTCCTGGTTTGCCGCCCCAGTGTTCAACCATCATTGGAGAGTCATTGTCACCGACTGGAGCAATCACCCATCTGTGAAATTTGAATTGATTGGTTATGTTTGATAAGAAACAATTAATACCCACAATAAATAACATAGTTAAACTAGAGTCATAATATATCTTAATGTTTTTGTAAATCACGGCCATTTTTGCTTCTACCAAAAATAGGGTTGCATTCAACCTGCAACTGCTGTCGATAATTCAAACTTTGGGATATATTCTAACGGAATTTAGCCATTACAGACCGATTTATTGTGGGTTATAAAGCTGAAATTATTAAAACATCACAATCACATCTTCGCGATGTGGAAATGCGCACATATTCCCAGAAATTAAAAATGACCCACACCACACGCAAAAAATATGTAAATAAATGTACCCAAAATGTGCTGAAAGCTTGCAATCACATTCACCACAATATTGGTCGGCCTATGTACCGGTGATTTTTGAAAGATTCTACTAAAATTTAAAATGGCCGCCACGGTCGTTGCATGCACAGCAGGCTATTTATATCAGTAGCAACCATTTAATGCTGTGGGGATGGTATGGGGCTTCACGCTTTTTTGTATTTAGCGCTACGTGTTTCGAGATTTGAGTGCGTGTTGACTTATTTTATCAACATCGTATTATCTTCTATTGTACTGTATTGTATTGTGAAGCCTTGTATGCTGTATGTTACATTGTATTCCACTTGACTTTGTATTGAGCTGCTTGTAAATAACTGTTAGTAGTATTTTGCTCTGCCATTTTGGTAAATACCACATTGCAATGAACTGAAACTTATATTATTTTGTTTTGAAGGATTAAAATGATATAATACTGTTATGCAATATTGTGTAATAAAGGTGTAGCGCTAATGGGTCCTAAATAAAATAGTCAGTTGAAAGAAAATATCATCTTTTTTAATTTAGCCTTTCGCTACTAAATGTATTCTTATTTGAACCAAATGTAATTTTCCGCTTCGAATTAAATGAACAAAATTTTCTTTTGTGAAATTGCCCAGTTTGACATCCAAAACAACAAAAATACATTGAACCAATCCTGCTTTAGTGCTGGACTGGCGTCGTCGACGATGGGCCAACATCAAACCAGCAGTGGATCAGCCTCTCGTGTTTGCTGAGTATCATGATGTAGCAGCAAAACAAATAATTGTTTTTTGAATTGGAAATAAAATCATGACTGACAAAACTATGCCATTATTTTTTGTTCTTGTGAAATATTTGTATTTGTCTCCGGAGAGTCATGGGCTGTATCGTCCCCATGACTCGAGGGAGAATATAATCAGGTAGAGTTGATATAGGCCCAAGGATCATGGGCTGTATCGTCTCCATAGCCCGAGGGGGAATATGACTAGGTAGGGCTGATATAGGCCCAAGAGTCATAGGGCTGTATCGTCCCCATGGCCCGAGGGGGAATATAACTAGGTAGGGCTGATATAGGCCCAAGAGTCATAGGGCTGTATCGTCCCCATAGCCCGAGGGGGAATATAACTAGGTAGGGCTGATATAGGCCCAAGGGTTATAGGGCTGTATCGTCCCCATGGACCGACGGGGAATATAACTAGGTAGGGCTGATATAGGCCCAAGAGTCATAGGGCTGTATCGTCCCCATGGCCCGAGGTGGAATATAACGATATAGGCCCAAGCTGGGGCTCTGAGAGGAGCCGTTTAGTGTGACATATCAAAGCAGTGAGCTCTTTATCATATCACTGCGAGAGGCTCTATATCATCACATCGCTAGCATGGGCAATGGCACGGAGGACACGGGTGGTTGGCTAAAGATGACGGTTCAATGATCAGATGATGGTGGTTTTACACACACTGCTCAGAGATCAGAGATTCAAGTTTAAAACATAAGGTCTTCAATATACCAGCAATGAATCAATATCTCCTCGATCCACCCACTGAAATAATGAATATATTTATAATGGCCGTAGACCCATGACATAAGTATTCAAATAAAGCGGAAAGAGCTGACTAAGAAGAAACAAACACCACAATTTCAAAATCTTTAACGGCAACACGACCCTCCCTCATATCACAAAATTATGCCCCCTCTCCTGGGTAGGCCCTATGTATGTTTTATGATACTAGGTAGGAATAGCGTATTGAATGGTCTCAGGCAGGATATTCCTGCTTTACAACCTTTTACTTTCACTTTTATTTATTTTTTATTTTTATTTATTATTATTAAAAACATCGCTGAATTATTTTTGCTTAAACCCTGGAGACTAAAGGGGTTTTTTAATTTGAAATAATCATGTCTTAGTTAGCTCTTTCTGATTCATTTGAATACCTATGTTATGGGTCCATGACCATTAAAGATATTTTAATTCTTTTAGCGCGGGATTGTCATTAAACGTCTACAGACGTCAGATTCTGACGTATAATGACGGTCCCCGCTCTGATAGGGTTAATAGTAAAACTTTCAGTTTATATCTTTTTTACCCTTTCAGCGCTGAAACCGACTTTTTAGACGTCTGAAGTCGGTCACCGCACTCAAAAATTACAAATTTATAAATGTATAATGGCCGTACTAGTCTTACATTGTGGGATTACATCATTTGTCTTTCTGGGTATAGCCTTCGCCTACTGTTGGTGCATAGTGGACTACACCTTTAAAGCTGACGTCTCCACTTTTAAATCGATGGTGCACTGTACGTACAGTACGTACATGATCATGACTGTTCAATCTCTATGTACCCTCCCCGTAAATTCATATCAGAAAATAATTGACAGCTGAGAGGTCCACATCTCCCTCTATATTTGCCCCGATTATAGCCAACTATGGACTCAGACACCGACTTGGATGAAAATGTGAGTATTATCATTATTGTCAATATTCCGCGGCACAATATGGTCATTGCATACTAACAATAATTTCACAGTTCTAGAATGATCAAGAACGCGTATTTAGAAAGGAACATTATGCAAATTAGGTGCCATGATCATGTACGTACTGTACGTACAGTGCACCATCGATTTAAAAGTTGAGACGCCAGCTTTAATAATACCGCATAGAGGGACAACCCGAATAGAGGTACATACAAAGGCTAGTCTGATAGTGTGAGATTAGACATATATATTGTATTATAGCAGCGCGGGGATCGACTTTAGTCATCAGAATCTGACGTCTGTAGATGTCACATTCTGACATCTAGAGTCCACCCCCGCACTGTAAGAGAAAAAATGTATTTATAATGGCCGTAAACCTACAACATAGGTATCCAAAAAAATCAAAATCAGAATCTATGATAATTTAAAATTGAGAAATACCCTTTGGTCTCCATGGTTTATACAAAATAATTCAGCGTTGTAAGGGTAAAATTATTTGTCATCCCGGTTTATGTGTGAATCCATTCAAGCACAAATAGATAAACATAAACATAACCGTTTCTATAGCAGGCCAACAGACTTGAAGATCACACAAGTGACACTTTAGTGAAGCATGCCAAGCCAAGCGATGACGCACGCTTGGCCACCCTGGCTCCCCCCGTGCCTTGCCGACCTGGGCCGAGAGTCGGGGCCGGGAGAAGAAATGCCGAGCAGATACCCCAACTCACGGCCAGGGGGCTGTCACTGCCAGTCATGCAATGAATTGTATCTTCGACTGAATGATAATTGTCTAAATTATCACGTGGCTGGTGGCGAGGCAGTGTTTGAACTAGCAGAGTAACGTTATCAAGGCCAGTAGTTGAACGATGTTACCTCACACACAAATCATGTCTTATTATACTGTTTTAGAGGCTTGAGAGTGATTCTTTACTTCGTGCCAATGCTGCGGTAGAGACCAGGGAGTAGTAGTAGTAGTAAATCATTGCTTTACGTCACTTTTCGGCACAAAGGTCTTTTAAGTGACATTGTAATACGATAAAAACGTTGTAGTCAATTGATGTGATGAATGATGTACAGATGATGATGTGAGGGTGATAGGGCATGGTGGGTTATTGAGAGTGATTTCCTTTGCTCGCCCGGTATGGGCTCCTGGGCATGTCTAGGAGATCTACCCCTAGACATGCCCAGACGGTTGGACCTGAGCGATAAGTACAGTCAGGTGCATTGTAAAGACAGATCCCTGAATATGATAGGCGATCGATGTACAGTTTCTGTAGATATAATTGGTGTGGGATGAGCTTGGAATTAACCCTTGGAGTGTTAGTGACAGCTTAACCCTTTAAGCCCTCACGATGCATTAAAGCATCGTTTCACATCCCTGAAAATACACTTAATTTTTCTACAGCAAAGTGTTTTAAAACGAAAATTTCCTTGAAACTGGTTTACCAATACATAGCAATTTTCTTAAATTTTTAAACCACATCAAATCATCTTCATCCACTACAAGTCGAGAATTGCGACAGCAATTCGCGGCTTGTAGTGGATGAAGATGACAATGATAAATTCAGGCCTGAAAGGGTTAATGGTCATGTTAAACACATTGGTGTTACGGCACAGATCCCTGGATATTTTAGGCGATCGATGTACAGTTTCTGTAGATATAATTGATGTGGGATGAGTTTAGAATTAACCGTTGGAGTGTTAGTGACAGCCTAATGGTCATGTTAAGCACATTGGTGTTATATGTGCACTCAGAGTGAGTGGACTCATTTAGACACCTGATTCGGTGGCCCAGCGCTTAGTTATAGTACTATTCCGCCCTCCCACACATTAGTACTTCAAGTTAGCAGACAGATTAAAGGGACTGGCCCAGGCTAAAATCATCAAAAAATTGTTGATTTTATTTTGGCTCCTTAATATGACCATATGATGTAAACATGTCCATAGACTAGAACTGCAAAAGTTTTTTATTTTTTCTGCTGCGCATTCACCAGTTAGACTAGATATAGAGACGAAATTCCTGATTTGTAATTATTGACAACCATGTCAAAAATTAGAAATACGGGAATTTCGTCTCTATATCTAGTCTAACTGGTGAATGCGCAGCAGAAAAATTAAAAAACTTTTGCAGCTCTAGTCTTTGGACATGTTTACATCATATGGTGATATTGAGAAGCCAAAATAAAATCACCGATTTTGTTATGCTTTTAGCCTGGGCCAGTCCCTTTAATAGATTTATAAGTACTGTAGCACCTCGCTAAACGGACCACCTAAGGGACTTAGGAAAAGTGGTGCCATTAGTGAGGTGATCCCCTAAGTGAAATTGTACATTATACATTATAATAGATGTATATTTGCCTTGCAAGCTCTTAAGTACAGTATGTGTACTATTAACTACGTGCATGGGAGATAAAACAAACACATATAATAACAAAAATCTTTATTGAATTAGCACTAAAAATAATGAATGAAACTAAATGAAACTTAATTATTTATTTTAAACTTTTTTATTTTACATTTGAGAAATAAAAATCATTCATTTAGGTTTGCCGTGATTTACATGCTGGCTCACGCAGCACACAAACTATCTTGAGCAGTCATCAACTTTTCAACAGTATCAACACAACGCTAGAATAGAATCCATCTTATCTAGAAGACTGATCTTGCTGGTCATCATTTTCTTCTAATCTGCAAATTGTCGCTGACTGTAAGTTTGACTTGCATCTACTTTTCTTCGAGTGTAAGCTTATTACGTCTAGCTTTTCCCATATATGGATGCACAACATTGAAGTCTTTGACTAAATTCAGATCCCCTTTTTTATATCTTGGTAAGCTGGTGTTATGTTTATTCTGTGAGTGCAACTTGCATCTATTAGATTTATTTTTTCTTCGAGCGTAAGCTTTTTACGTCTTGCTTTTCCATATATTGATGCACAACATTGAATGATTTACTAAATTCAGATCCCCTTTTTATATTTTGGCAAGCTGGTGTTATGTTTATTCTGTTAGCCATCGAATAGAAATGGAGCATAATACAATAACAGAGGCGATCGTCAAATAAAGGCCGACAGTTCTGCTGTTAAGTAGTAGTAGTACTATTGTTTATTATACTGATATGTGCATAGTGCATTTATACAGTGTTTTTAAATAAAAAGTTGTGTTTTGCAGTGATTCTTAACTCTTCTGTGATGTCGCTAAGCAAGCTAAATCTGACTGGGAGCAGTTCAACACTTAACTATATGATAACATATATGTAGTGTTAGTGTTTTTCTTCTTACAATATCTGATGATCATCATTCCAGGGATTTTTTTTATCATCTTAGCTGTTTTCGTGACAGAGCAATCAGTCAAAAGAGTTTCACACTATAACTGAGTGATGATATGCCGGCCCAACATTAAACCAACATTGGTTTAATGTCTCGTATTTGCTGGGTTATCCCTTTAATTGATCAAAACAGACCATGTGAACACTATGGCATTGCTAATGTGGCTTGTAAACATGATAAATCACACGCGTAATTGCCGAGTCTTATTACGAATCAGTTGTTAGGTGATGTAGAGATCAGTAATACAATTACTATAAAATGATAAGACTAGTGTAACCCAGAAAATGTTGCAACTTCCGATTAATCACGATAATCATATTATATTTTAATATTTAGTATATAATTGTGATTAGATTGTCTCAAATAGTTACAAGAAGAACGGTATACAACTTTGCAAAGATACAGAATACAAAGATTATCGTTATCAGCTTAACTTTAATAAAAGCTACCAAAAGATAAAAATTGACAGGAAATAAGATTCATTCTGAGCAATCAGATGATTGTCATCTTTGTGCAAGGAAGCGTGAAGGCGAGACGTCCACCATGTAGGGGCCCATGGCAATTTTAATGCCTCACCAAGACCGCCAGTTAAATATCACGGTGCAGGGCTCACAAGGACGATAAAGGCTATAGGGTCCAAGCGTGGAAGCGCGACTTTGACAGAAGGCGCGAATGCTCTGTCAGTGACCCAAGGGGTTAAAAAATTTTAGCCCTGATATCCCTGTTGGTCTACTTAGCGAGGTTGAGACTGGCTTGGTGCAAAAAAATAGGTCCCAGTCCCGGATAGTGGGGGTGGTCCGCTAATGGTTAATCTTTAAGCATTACGTCGATGGGGAAAAATTGGGACTGAACAAAAGTGGTCCGAGACGTGAGGTTGTCCACTAATTGAGGTGGTCCGTAACCGAGGTTATACCCTATAAAGAGCGTGATGTTGGAAATGTGAACAGCCGGTCAACACAATGTGCAGATTGATAGATTTATAAGTACTTCGTTTTGACAGAGTGCGATGTTGGTAATGTGAACAATCGGTCAACACGACACAACGTACAGCCCTACTCTGGGGAACTAGACACCACCCTACAACGCTCTGAGACGACTCGCACCACCCTACAATGCTTTTCTGAGACGCCACACACTACCCAACAATGCTCCGAGATGCCCCGTGCCACCCTACAACGCTTCGGGCAGCCCCGCACCACTCTACAACTCTCAGACACGCCAGCCCCGCACCACCCTACAACGCTCTGGACGCCCCACGCCACCCAACAACGCTCTAGACGCCCCGCACCACCCTACAACGCTGTGGACGCCCCACACCACCCTACAACTCTCTGGACGCCCCACGCCACCCAACAACGCTCTAGACGCCCCGCACCACCCTACAACGCTCTGGGCGCCCCGCACCACCCTACAACTCTCTGGACGCCCCACGCCACCCAACAACGCTCTAGACGCCCCGCACCACCCTACAACGCTCTGTGCGCCCCGCACCACCCTACAACACTCTTGACGCCCCGCACCACCCTACAACGCTCTGGACGCCCCACACCACTCAACAACGCTCTAGACGCCCCGCACCACCCTACAACTCTCTGGACGCCCCACGCCACCCAACAACGCTCTAGAAGCCCCGCACCACCCTACAACGCTCTGGACGCCCCGCACCACCCTACAACGCTGTGGACACCCCGCACCACCCTACAACTCTCTGGACGCCCCACGCCACCTAACAACGCTCTAGACGCCCCGCACCACCCTACAGCGCTCTGGACGCCCCGCACCACCCTACAACGCTCTGGACGCCCCGCACCACCCTACAACGCTCTGGACGCCCCGCACCACCCTACAACGCTCTGAACGCCTCGAACCACCCTACAACGCTCTGGACGCCCCGCACCACCCTACAACGCCCTGGACCCCACGCACCACCCTACAACGCTCTGGACGCCCCGCACCACCCTACAACGCTCTGGACGCCCCGCACCACCCTACAACGCTCTGGACGCCCCGCACCACCCTACAACGCTCTGGACGCCCCACACCACTCAACAACGCTCTAGACGCCCCGCACCACCCTACAACTCTCTGGACGCCCCACGCCACCCAACAACGCTCTAGACGCCCCGCACCACCCTACAACGCTCTGGACGCCCCGCACCACCCTACAACGCTCTGGACGACCCGCACCACCCTACAACGCTCTGGACGCCCCGCACAACCCTACAACGCTCTGAGACGCGCCACACCACCCTACAACGCTCTGGACGCCCCGCACCACCCTACAACGCTCTGGACGCCCCACGCCACCCAACAACGCTCTAGACGCCCCGCACCACCCTACAACGCTCTGGACGCCCCGCACCACCCTACAACGCTCTGGACGCCCCGCACCACCCTACAACTCTCCGGGGGCGGGGGCCCTAGGGTAGTGGTTAGCACCGCTGCCTTTCACGCCAGAGTTCGGGGTTCGGTTCCCGGTCTCGGCGGTTTGAAAGCAACAAAGAATGTTTCTTCTCCATCCACGTGTGAAAGTCAGAATTGTGGGGAGCCTCCGTGACCGAGAGGTAGCGTGCTCGGCCTCAGACCGTCAGGGCTCGAATTTCGAATCCTGTGTCTGGAGGACAGTGTAACCTCAATCATCTCACCATTCTCAGGAGGTTCTCCTGGCCCAGTTTAGCCTATATGTGCACAAAGGTGGCCTAAAGCCCGATTCATTTCATTTTTACAACTCTTATGATGGAATTACACTAGAGGGAATTAATTACCGAAATGCATTGATCAAAATTTGGGACGTTACATACCGATTCAAAAGACAAATATGAGACAGACGAGGTTGAACTGACGGTAATGATGAGAACAAAACAATTCACTTTCGTTTACATTTTAATTTCATGAATCATATAAACAGTACAATGTGGGAGATTTGTCATACACTTACACATCTTCAATAGTCCGGAATATTAAAAGAGAAACAAACTTTAATACATAGAAAATATGCTTCAAATATCAATATCGTTCGAGTTTGACAATCACTCAAAATGCCTGGTTAACGCAAATAACATTGTTATAAAATATTATCTGCGTTATCTTAAACCCTTCCAAAGATAAAATTAAATAATCATATGCTGAATAATAGGAAAGAGAATTAGTTACTTATCTCGCAAAGATGAACCAACATTACTAAACTATATAAAACATCAATATCAATGTTAACAATATCAGACTTTCGTTAACAATAATATAATTATGTCAAACACACATCAGTCATTCATCAGCACACAAAACAAAATCATAAAAACAACAATACCCCAACCCCTAGCGACCTGGAAAATAGACATCAGATTTCTCAGTCTCCTTCGTCTATCCTCTAGGTCGCAGAACGCGATGATCAAATGGACTAACGAAGTGAGTGCCTCAAGTTACCTCAGGAGTTGTCACACTCACGCCGGAACACGCTAGGCCCCAATTTCGAAAGATGTTGTTCTCGAGAGTCGAAACATAAAAGTGTTGCCTCATAACGCCCACACGATCCGATTTAAACATAAAACCTCAGTTGTACACAATCATACATTTCATACTATTCTCATACGCCCTGAGTTAGTCAATTAAGACATCATGCTTCACTGCTTCTGCACGTAGGCCCATCTCTATGCTGGCATTATTATTGGTGTTAGGACAACATTGGCCCAACACATATTTCCACCTCATATGGTAACCCAAAATAAAATACAGTAAACTCATACCGTAAGCTTAGTACAAGTACAGTAAATATATTATATTAACCCCTTGGGTACAAAATCCTGCAACACCACCCAACAACGCACTAGACGCCCCACGCCACCCTACAACTCTCTGGACTCCCGCGCCACCCCACAATGCTATGGACGCCCACACCACCCTACAACACTCTGGACTCCCGCGCCATCCCACAATGCTATGGACGCCCACACCACCCTACAACACTCTGGGACGCACCTCACCAACACACAATTCCAAAATGCCGTCACTATGAAGTCAAACACATTAACTGGATAACATTTATTATGCATTTTTTAGGTTCAACGGTGTGATAAACATGAATTGTGAAAGTTGATTCTAAACACCACATAACATAACTGGTTATTAATCATACATAGTTCATCATCTCCACAAAAATAGCATAGCTCATAATAATGTTTATTGTCAAGATGGTCAACCAGTCTATAGTATTATTATTTACACATATATTATTCACCCCATTTCTACTGTGAGTTGTAGTTTGGTATCAACCAGTCTATGTTATTATTCTGTGAAACTCAATGACATTGACCTTGTTTTCACCGAGCTGGCTAATACAATCAAGTATTGGGCAGGGTTCTTGTATAACACTGTTTTCACCGAGTGACGTCACTGCGTTTCACAGAAGGAAGTATGGGGGAGGGGGTGTTATATAACCTTGTTTTCACCGAGTGACGTCACTGCATTTCACAGAAAATTATTCAGCCTATGTCAACTGTGAGTTGTAGTTTGGTGTCAACCAGTCTATATTATTATTATTTCCACATATATTATTCAGTCTATTTCTACTTTGAGTTGTAGTTTGGTGTCAACTAGTCTATATTATTATTATTTCCACATATAATATTCAGTCCATTTCTACTTTGAATTGTAGTTTGGTGTCAATTAGTCTATATTGTTATTATTAACACATATAGTATTCAGTCCATTTTTACTTTGAGTTGTAGTTTGGTGTCAATCAGTCTATATTGTTATTATTTACACATATATTATTCAGTCTATTTCTACTTTGAGTTGTAGTTTGGTGTCAATCAGTCTATATTGTTATTATTTACACATATAGTATTCAGTCCATTTCTACTTTGAGTTGTAGTTTGGTGTCAATCAGTCTATATTGTTATTATTTACACATATATTATTCAGTCTATTTCTACTTTGAGTTGTAGTTTGGTGTCAATCAGTCTATGTTGTTATCATTTACACATATAGTATTCAGTCCATTTCTACTGTGAGTTGTAGTCTGATGTTTTCAGTCAGTGTTTTGTGGCTTGCTGTGAGGAGGGTGTAATCATAAACAAACACATGGTGAGCATCATCCAGGTCTCTACCAGAGACATACAGTCTGTGATGGTCAGTGTCCAGGTACAGGAGGCCTGGATTCATCAGTTGATGTGGCTGCAGCAGCTGCTTCACCTCATCTCCATCCCCATCCAGCATCACCACCTGATGCTGGGTGGAGTTACAAAACAGTATCCTCCCCTGACCGTCTGTGATGATGCCCCGTGGTTGACCCAGCTTCACACTGTGTATATCTTCCCTGTAACGTATCCTCACCTGTCCACCAGCACTAATCACCACAAGCTGGGCATTAAATGGGTCACGGACGGCGTACTGGTGACAGTCACCACGGCGTGTGACATAAGCCGGTCTGACGTCATCGGGGAGCGTGATGACACCCAGTAGATGGCCGTCACATCTGTACCTGTGAATCTTATTGTTGCGACCATCACTAATCATCAGGTGACCTCTGTCATTATACAGTCCATTGGGGCGATAACCCAGCTGCTGTGTGTGGTGATGATCCAAGGTAAAGTCATCCTTGATCTTAATCCACACAGCAGCTCGATTAATGTGATCACTGATAACCAGCATTGGTGTATGTCCGTCCATTATTAGACTCATTCCACCAACACTAGTATTTTCTCCACCTTTATGTTGATATGTATAAGTGAGTTCACCATCATTAGAGTAACAGTATATTGTCAAACCTATGTGATGTACAGTATAAATTCGCTCACCATAGACCACCATGCCTGTCACACCAGTAGGATTGCGTTGACGGATCCTTCTTACCTCTTTCACCTCCTTCTCCTCCTTTATTATTCTTGTCTTAATTTTCCGAGATTGTTCAAATTTTACTTTTTCCTGATGACTTTGCTGGTCAGTCCGCAGGCCCTTGTCCTTGCTTGGTGTAGCCCTATCTTTCTTGAATAATTTGCTGTTCCACCTTACGCCAGGTAGCTGCTGACCATAGTAACTCTCTACATCTCTCTGCATGGAATCAGTAAGAGATATATAGTCGTAAGCATTACCTTTGTTTGCCAGCTTTATCTGGACAGATTTCAGGTTTTGCAGTCTGACAAGGATGATTGTTTGGCCATCTGCAGTGACATCACTAGTTTTCTTCACACGTCTACGGGCTGCTTGAAGATTGGACAACATGTTCTTCTCTTCTTCATCCAGTTTATCATGCTTCATCTTAAATGTAGTCTTCACATTATCACATGCATCATCAATATCTCTCTCAGCCTACTTCACTTCACTTCTGGTTTTATGTATCGCTTCTCTCACTATTTTAATCAGTATATCTGTGTCATCACAGATCCCCTCTAGCTTGGTCTTACACACTTTAGCCTGTTCTTCAAGCTCACAACAATCATGGCCTCGATGACTAGAATTAGAACAATTTTTACATACTGGTAGATGACATGCTCTGCAGTACAGGTTCAATAATTTATGTTGGTGACGGTGACATGCTGGATAAGGGTTCATATTGGAATGAGATGATACTTTATGCTCAGTAGCTGGAATAACCTTGTGAGTTTTAGATTTTCTAGATTTACCGTGTTCATTATAACACTCTTGACAGAGAAACTGGCAGCCTGTTTGACAATATTTGACAGCATTCTGTCCACAATCTTCTGTAGAACACACCTCGCAACTCTTTGGTTCAGTCCTGCTCCGACCTACTGTATCCAACTCCATAACCACTTCTTTCAGCTCATTCATAAAGAAAAACTTTGGCAGATTATCCACCCCACCTTCATGTAGAGAAGTCAGTCCATGACACATGGGGCAGGGCAGCCTGTCTCTATGACCAGCTTTCTCTACATAATCCTTTAAACACTTATGACATAACACATGTCCACAGGACAGTAACCGTGGGTCATTTAGCTCATTTAGACTGCACAATCCAGTAACTGTAATACTTTCTGATGTGTGTTGAGAATATGCTTTGCAGAAGCCATGTTGCTGGCGTGACTCGTGGACGTTCACTGCTTAGTCATCAGAATCTAGTGAGTGAGTGAGAGAGAATTTGTGACTGAGATAATACTATTCGCCTTTAGAGATATTTGTGGACCTTGACCTACTATTGTGTGTGGCTCACATACATGTACATGACGTTGTGTGATCCATTACTTCGGAGATCTTAGATTAACTCTATATGTGCTGTAGCAATTTATTCACCTACTTAACAAGTGTCCACTTTTGGGTGAATAGCTTTAGGATTTTACAAACCTACTCAGGGTTATTTTCCTTCTAACAAACCAACGATAAACAAAACAACTGTGTAAAACGTTTGACCAAGACTTGAATTAAAAAAAATAGTTTATCCATTTAGAAACGTTAAATTTGGTTATGTCTTTTTTATTTGTTAAAGAAAAACCTGAAATATCCTCTTTATTGTGATTTTTGATTCAGCAATTCAAGAGAAAAAAAATGGTGTTTCAACTTTCCAAATACACAATGAAAAGTTCATGTTTTGGTCCAATATTATAGTGTTCAAATTCACCTCGAAATTTAAATATATTACTAATCCATAAAGATCAACATGTGAGCGCTTGAATTCTGGTACATCCAGAGCTGTTTTGATTTACACACATGTCCCAATTTATTTTTTATGCCGTTGTAATTATTACAGAAAACAAACTGGCCATATATGACAATTGATCATTTTGCAAGATGACCACCAAATTTTTCAGCTATACAATTTGAACCATTTGACAAATTTATCCTCGGGTCGGATATTTCCCAGAGTAGCATGAGTGAGTTGTGAATCCCTTTAAGTATTTATGACTTTATAATCAGACAGTAAAACTGAGTGGGCTGTGAATCTCTTTAAATTTGTATCACTTTATTATAGGACAGATAATCTGAGTGGGTTGTAAATCCCTTTGAGTTAGTATGTTTTTATTATTGGACAGATAATCGCAGTGAGTTGTGATTCTCTTTAAAAAAAATTGCCATTTTATCAGACAGATAATCTGTGTGAGTTGTGAATCCCTTTATGCGTTTATTACTTCATCATAGGAAAGATAATATGATAGGGTTGTTTGTGTTTAAGTGTTTATTACTTGATGATCGGACAGAGTGATTTGTGAACCCCTTTAAGTATGTCTGCCTCTCACAGATAAATATATCACTGTCATCAGGTGACGCAGATTACCATATATGGTAATCTGATAAGACTTGAGTATCACGTGATCCGTATGATCCGTACAAACGACTTACTTACACAACAGGGGTCAAGGTTCACATATATCTCTAGAACAACGTGATAATATTATTATCTGGGTTTGTGGGTCAGCTATTTGTTGGAGTATCTCAGTTTGAAGTGAATATAAATATCTCTCCGTATGAGAAAAGTGGAGCCTAAATAATGATAAAATTAAACCTTAATAGTGAAGAATGCATTTTCACAATGTATATTTCCTACCCATCAATACTAGACTTTGGTGCAATGCTGGCTAACTGTTGGTCCACCGTCTACGACGTTGCCCAGCAGTCAACCAGCATCAGGACAATACCTCGTATTGACTTGTCAAAGTGTGATCAGAAATAAGCCATATAAATCTCCATATAGCACATATATATTTCAAGTAAAAAAACTACTGTGGGTCAGTATATTAAAATATTTTGTCCTAGCTAATATGGTACAGCCTCAATATTAAGACAATGAAATATTAATACTACATTTACAATGCTGATATTCAATTGTGTAACAGGGATGGATTAAGTGTGTGTTTGTATTTAAATACGCAGATTGAGTGAGTGAGTGAGTGAACGAGTGAGTGAGTGAGTGAGTGAGTGAGTGAGTGAGTGAGTGAGTGAGTGAGTGAGTGAACGAGTGAGTGAGTGAGTGGAGTGAGTGAGTGAGTGAGTGAGTGAGTGAGTGAGTGAGTGAGTGAGTGAGTGAGTGAGTGAGTGAGTGAGTAAACGAGTGAGTGAGTGAGTGAGTGAGTGATTGAGTGGATGAGTGATTGAACGAGTGAGTAACTAAGTGAGTGAGTGAGTGAGTGAGTGAGTGAGTGAGTGAGTGAGGTGAGTGAGGAGTGAGTGAGTGAGGAGCGATTGATTGATTGATTGGATGTACTTTGAAGAAGCGTGTTTTGACTGTCCACAGCCCCCCCACCCCCCGCCGCAGCAAGGTACTTCACAAATCTGATTGGCCTGATATGAATATATTATCCTATAGGATATCCGACTGGCTGGCTGCAGACAATACGCGTATGTAGGATTTGTTTACTAACTTGTTCAAACTGATGTAATACACAGTGCATGACGAGCGATTACTTATTTATTATACATGTACTTTGAAGAAGCGTGTTTTGACTGTCCACAGCCCCCCCACCCCTCGCCGCAGCAAGGTACTTCACAAATCTGATTGGCCTGATATGAATATATTATCCTATAGGATATCCGACTGGCTGGCTGCAGACAATACGCGTATGTAGGATTTGTTTACTAACTTGTTCAAACTGATGTAATACACAGTGCATGACGAGCGATTACTTATTTATTTCATCTTAGTATATTGTATATCGAGCGAAGGGGGTGGGAATGAAGACATCTTGCTACAATGGGTATGCCATTTTAATACTATTAAATGTATACCTTTCCCCCTGTTTGACAGGGGGACGCGGAGGTACTTGCAAAACATCCACCTATACTAAGTCCCCCTTGAATTCACCACGGGCTGGACTAGTCTCGATCGAAGTAAATAAAAAAATAGAATTTTTTATTTAAAGGAGTGAAACTGATAATTTCTCGTAGGTGAGACACCCTATATTTCAGCTTTTTAGCTTCATTTGTACTAATAACTTTGACTACTTTGCTGTGGCAGAGTGTGCTGTAACAAGGCGGCAAAGAGACAGATTTATAAGTTCATTAGTAGGCCTACCTCGTCGTGACCGTGTATGATTTATAAGTTCATAAGTAGGCCTTCCTCGTCGTGACTGTGTATGATGGTACGTCACCTAGGCCGCCGTGTAAAGTCAAAAAGTGGTAACCGCTTACTTGAAAAGCTTATGCTCCCCGGCCTGGTGTTAAATAAAAGCAGATTCTTTGAGAAGCTGAAATGGTGCATGGATGTATATCACAATACTAAGCCAACACTTCAGTATCAGCGGGGTTCGAACCCGGGACGCTGGCGTGACTGGTGCAACAGTATATAGATGAATATAGTTTGCAGACGTTGGCCAAATATTAAACCAACACTTTGCAATTATGTGGAAAACAGATGACTAGTTTTACATAATACAGGGGACAGCCGCAAGCGTGAAGGTACCGCTACTAAATTAGTCTCAACCCTAACTAGACGGGCCGGACCCGGTGGCTCATTCGACAGGGGCTTGTAACCTGGAGGTCCCAGGTTCAAATCCCAAACTGTTCAAAGGCATGGCGTGTACAGTGCTGCCTATGGTACTATGCACCACAATGAACCCTTGAAGTCATTCAAAATAAGAGTAGGGCATAGTCCCGGCCACGCGCTTCCTTCTGACAAGATATTGCCATGATTGTGCAGAAAGCGACGTAAAGCAATATTCATTCACCCTCACTCAACGAGGCCGCCATTAACGTGACCGCCTAGTCAACCCATTATTCACTCTACCAAGTTCACCCCTCCCCCCCCCCCCCCCCACACACACACATGATGACTATAGACTGGGGTACTCGTTGTTCAAACACTCCTAGTAAGGAGATAGATTATAGGTTGATAAGTAATTTGTTTTGACAGAGCGTGATGTTGGTAACGAGAACATCCCATTATTCACTCTATGTCGGCTGAATGTTGGGCCAGCGTTGTAAACGGTGGCCCAACATTCAGCCGAAATAGAATCAATGTGTGTGTTTATCAGGAATGTACTTGATGCCCTACAAGGTTCTGAACGGCATGCATCACCCTACAATGCCCTCAGCCACCATGTAACGCCACGTACAACCATGCAACGCCCCGCACCACCATGCAAAGCCCCGCACCACCATGTAACGCCCCGCACCACCATGCAAAGCCCCGCACCACCATGTACCGCCCAGCACCACCATGCAACGCCCTGCACCACCATGTAACGCCCCGCACCACCATGTAACGCCCCGCACCACCATGTAACGCCACACACCATGCAACGCCCCGCACCACCATGCAACGCCCCGCACCACCATGCAACGCCCCGCACCACCATGCAACGCCCCGCACCACCATGCAACGCCCCGCACCACCATGCAACGCCCCGCACCACCATGCAACGCCCCGCACCACCATGCAACGCCCCGCACCACCATGCAACGCCCCGCACCACCATACAACGCCCCGCACCTCCATGCAACGCCCCGCACCACCATACAGCGCCCCGCACCACCATGTAACGCCCAGCACCACCATGCAACGCCCCACACCATGCAACGCCCCACACCACCATGCAACGCCCCGGACCACCATGTAACGCCCCACACCACCATGCAACGCCCCACACCACAATGTAACACCCCGCACCACCATGCAACGCTCCGCACCACCATGCGACGCCCCGCACCACCATGCAACGCCCCGCACCACCATGTAACGCCCCACACCACCATGCAACGCCCCGCACCACCAAGTAACGCCCCGCACCACCATGCAACACCCCGCACCACCATGTAACGCCCCGCACCACCATGTAACGCCCCGCACCACCATGTAACGCCCCGCACCACCAAGTAACGCCCCGTATCACCATGCAACGCCCCGCACCACTATGCAACGCCTCACACCACTATGCAAAGCCCCGCACCACCATGTAACGCCTCGCACCACCATATAACGCCCCGCATCACCATGTAACGCCCCGCACCACCATGTGACGCCCCGGACCACCATGCAACGCCCCGCACCATCATGCAATGCCCCACACCACCATGCAATGCCCAGCACCACCATGCAACGCCCGGCACCACCATGCAACGCCCCGCACCACCATGCAATGCCCCACACCACCATGCAATGCCCAGCACCACCATGCAACGCCCCGCACCACCATGCAACGCCCCGAACCACCATGCAATGCCCCACACCACCATGCAATGCCCAGCACCACCATGCAACGCCCCACACCACCATGCAGCGCCCCGCACCACCATGCAATGCCCAGCACCACCATGCAACGCCCCGCACCACCATGCAGCGCCCCGCACCATCATGCAATGCCCAGCACCACCATGCAACGCCCCGCACCACCATGCAACGCCCTGCACCACCATGTAACGCCCCACACCACCATGTAACACCTCGCACCACCATGCAAAGCCCCGCACCACCATGCAACGCCCCACACCACCATGCAACGCCCCGCACCACCATGCAACGCCCCGCACCACCATGCAGCGCCCCGCACCATCATGCAATGCCCAGCACCACCATGCAACGCCCCGCACCACCATGCAACGCCCTGCACCACCATGTAACGCCCCACACCACCATGTAACACCTCGCACCACCATGCAAAGCCCCGCACCACCATGCAACGCCCCACACCACCATGCAACGCCCCGCACCACCATGCAACGTCCCACACCACCATGTAACGCCCCACACCACCATGTAACACCTCGCACCACCATGCAAAGCCCCGCACCACCATGCAACGCCCCACACCACTATGTAACGCCCCGCACCACCATGCAACGCCCAGCACCACCATGTAACGCCCAGCACCACCATGCAACGCCCCGCACCACCATACAGCACCCGCACCACCATGTAACGCCCCGCACCACCATGCAAAGCCCCGCACCACCATGCAACGCCCAGCACCACCATGTAACTCCCAGCACCACCATGCAACGCCCCACACCACCATGCAACGCCCCGAACCACTATGTAACGCCCCGCACCACCATGCAAAGCCCCGGACCACCATGCAACGCCCAGCACCACCATGTAACGCCCAGCACCACCATGAAACGCCCCACACCATCATGCAACGCCCCACACCAGCATGCAACGCCCCGCACCACTATGCAAAGCCCCGGACCACCATGTAACGCCCAGCATCACCATGCAAAGCCCCGCACCACCATGCAACGCCCAGCGCCACCATGCAACGCCCCGCACCACCATGCAAAGCCCCGCACCACTATGCAACGCCCTGCACCACCATGCAACGCCCCGCACCACCATGCAACGCCCCGCACCACCATGCAACGCCCGCACCACCATGCAACGCCCCGCACCACCATGCAACGCCCCGCACCACCATGTAACGCCCCACACCACCATGCAACGCCCAGCACCACCATGCAACACTCCGCATCACCATGCAACGCCCCACACCACCATGCAACGCCGCACACCACCATGCAACGCCCCGCACCACCATGCAGCGGTTAAAAGCTGCTCTATGTTGTTTTTGTTATTATCAGAACCTGCTCAATCAACTTAGCTGGTTTTATTACAAAAAGGCACATTTTGGTCATACAGAAGCAATTGAGTCCCTTTTGCTTCTGAGGTGTATCTACTCTTTTTAACATATTCAATGTGTACGCATGATGATTCGAGAATCAGTTTCTTTCTGTGCTGTGTAGAACTAAGATTTAGTTCAGGTACTGGTATTGCTGAAATATGTGGAAACAACCATGTGGCTTCACCACCCTCTAGATGACGGAATATGCTGTTTTTCAAGTTCTAAAGCATTGGTATTATAGTACAGCCTGAGTTTAAGCAGACTCATCAGTTGACGTTTATGTTCGTTATTGGACAACAATAACTTTTTCAGTCTGCAGATCTTTACTTTATCCCCTTTTATTTAAAAATCGTGGACCTCTTCTGAGACGTTCAGATATTTTACATATCCTTCTTGGTACGAGTGAGTGCTAAAATGTACTTTATGAATGGATAGGAAAAATCTATATTAGCAACATCGGTCATTTAAGCTGCAACATCTTTGATGTAAAATCTGGTATTTCGTCATCGATAAAAGGTTATTTGCTATCGGCGGTAGGGCGAAATTGTCCTCGTTTGCAATTCATCTTTTTAAAATCAGCTTTATAAACATGTACACCTGAGGAGAGACATGTATCAAACGTTTCGCATTATAACTTTTAAAAGGATTTGTGAAGCAATTGAAATATACAGTGACCATGGTGATGGATGGTTATGATCGGAGTTTCACTACGTTTCACCTGTGTTGGACGAAAGTATTTGCTACTCATCTTTATCCACATAAAATTATTGCCTACCACCAATTTTATGAGCGGCCATCACATAATCAACTAGTCAACTAGTTCATGAGTTGCTATGAGTGATTTGATAGACTTGAAGGTTTGCTGTGATTCTATTTAACCCCGCGGTCTGGACCTGGACCGGAAGACATAAGCTTTTTATAAACAAAAATAAAGCACTTGACATTAGCCACCGACAGTTTTGGTGGGTTCATTTTTGAATGCGAGAGCAAAAATAGATACATTAGCGTTTTTATTTATGAAGCCCAATTTATTTTTAAGCCCGTATTTTTTGTATAGCGTTGGTGCGGCAGCTGGTTATGATACATGGCAATTCAACGAAGCATTACATGCTATGCATCATGATATTTGAAGTAAATATGTTGAATGAAACAACATCAACACAATTCCATAAAGAAGTCTTTTCAGAGTTTAACAATATTCCAAATTTGAGAATTAATCGGTAATTTATTTGTTTGCTTGTTGTAAGGTATATCTATATTTTCGCTACAATTAATGTTGAATATATTGATTCTATAATTAAGAATAAATATATATATTCTTTACTAAAATTTTTTATGTGATGAGGTGGATAAATTAAACTGATATTATCATTTGAATGAAATTATGTTACATGACTAATTTCTTTAATTATCTGATCAGTAAATATCACTATATTGAAATTAATTTTATACATCTAGCTGTATAAATGAAGGAATGTTAATTTCACCCTGTGCTTATGATCATTTATTAATAGCATAAATATAATATATTTATCTTCTGTTTTTTGTTATTATCTTTAGGGATATCTGGATTATAAAATAATGCTCGAGATACGAGTCGACATCTAATGTCTCAAAACACTTAGCATTCAAAGTGGCATTATATATATAAAACATGTAGACAGAAATTTCCGTTTATTGTTATAATATTCAGGTATATTAGCATAATGCCATAATGGTCAAGATACAACCTACTAAGTCTCAAACATTGTGCCTTCTTTTACATTAGTTTACATTGATTTTTAAAACCGAGCCTTGACATTTAAAGCGTCATTATGTAAGTAATTTTCCATACAACATGTAAACATAAACATCAATATGAGATTAACATGAAATAAACATGTTACTTATAATAATGAATAGCCTTAGTAGATATAGTATTTTAGAAACACAAAATCAGCTTTAGCAATCAAAGTGTCAATTTATATATTATTTAGTTCTCCGTAAAAATGTAAACAAACATCAATATGAGATTCATGTATAATCAATATAATAATAAATATCCATAGCATGTCGAGTTAACCAAATTATAATATCCTACTGGAGGCAGAAATGTCAGCACATTTGAATTTTACCGCAAATTAGAGTTAGTGATAAAGACGCACGTATTCTAAATATGTAGATATAGAAAACAATTGGCAACAGATTTTTTTAACTTTAACTTCCAGTCACCTGGGGACATATTGAGACCACTTTTGCGAATTAGCTCGCTTCTATATAGCACTCAACAAAAATGACAGATTTCCAAACTTGACACATATTTTTTAATGTTTGGTTTTTTAGGCACCCGTATTGACAAAAGGGTTGAAAAAAATAAAATCTGGGCACAAATATTTTTCAGTGAACTAGATGTGTATATGGCCGAGGGCTATGACTAAAACAATAGTAAAAATAAATAAAACTACTACTATTTTGTTTAAGGAACAATTTATCGAATTTTATTTTAGTGTCCTTCTAAAAAACGGTAAAATAGGCCCTAGAGCTTAAAGCGTCCTGTTTGGCAAAAAAGAACCAAAACTTGATATGTCCCAATGGTCAAGCTAAATAAAAATCGTAGTGAAAATTTCTTTGCTTTCGTGAGTACGAGGGCTAGATCTGGCTCCCGGCTTAATACGGCCTATATAGTCTGACAAAGGCTGGCGTGTAATAACCTCAATGTGTAGGCTATATGGCGGCATACATACCCGGCCTACAACATTGACAGCCCGCATATGCGGCCTACATAGGCGGTCTACAGAGGCCTACATAGGTGGCCTACATAGGCGGCCTACTTAGGCGGCCCCCTATATAGGTGGCCTACATAGGTGGCCTACATAGGCGGCCTACTTAGGCGGCCCCCTATATAGGTGGCCTACATAGGTGGCCTACATAGGCGGCCTACTTAGGCGGCCCCCTATATAGGTGGCCTACATAGGTGGCCTACATAGGCGGCCTACTTAGGCGGCCCCCTATATAGGTGGCCTACATAGGTGGCCTACATAGGCGGCCTAGTTAGGCGGCCCCCTATATAGGTGGCCTACATAGGTGGCCTACATAGGTGGCCCCCTACAAATGCTATATCTAATGCATTTCCTTGAAAAAACATGCTGTGTATTTTAGGTGCTACAAGTTTTTTTGTTATTTCGTGCAGGATAGAAATGTACGTGTTGTGTGAGGGTCATATTAGTGTAAGGTATAGAGGAATATGTATGGATAAGTTTCCTGCAAAATTACTTTATGTTCTTCCCGTTATATTTTTAGGTTTAGTGATTTTGAGGATGCCTTTGTTTTCAGACGAGGTGGGTTCTTAAGGGTGGATCTTTAATCAACTGGTTTTCTCCTTGAGTTCGGGATTGTTCTCTTTCCGGTCTGACAATGTTGCATTTCTTGATTGAATTGTACGTATTACGTTTTATGTGCGAGTGCATTGTTTTGACAAATAATACATTCATATTTTTATGGGACTATATAACTTTTATTTTTATGCTGATATAGTGGCATCTTACAAATATTTTGTGCACTTTTAAAGTAGGCCCTTTTTTTGTTTATAAAAAGCTTATGTCTAAGTATGTATTATTATCCTGTTTAGATGTAGAGATGTCCTAATGTTACTTAAGTCTTTACGCTTTCCCCAGTGGTTTTTTACCACTTACAAAAATGTTTTTTATCTCTGGTTGTTGGTGTTGGAAACAAGTATTTACACTACTATCATGGCAGTGCCACTTTTAACATTAACTTGATCTTAAGTGTCATCTGATCTCCGCATAATAACATGTGCTTTAAAAAGCTTCCTATGTCAGTGTTAATTAAATTGATTTTAAGTGTAGCTATGATTAGATTATGGATATTTTAATTTGTATATATACTATTTACAATATCACATTTTTTAGAAATGTATTGTATTATTTAATGTATAACATGGCAAGTATTTTAAAAAATAGCGTAGGCCTATTTGCTAAGATGTATAAATATATTTTAGAAAACAGAATAAATAAATAAATAATACAATAATATAATATACAATAATATAATAGTTATTTTCCTTAGATTAATATATGCGGGGTATCTGAATCGTATATTGTTAAATCTGTAGTTTTTCTAAATGGGATGTTTGTGTGCATTAAATTTGCTATTTTTTTTCAAAATCGAATCGATCAGTATTATAGCCCCAAACCAATATCCAATAGTTCAAACTGCTAGCAATAAAAAGTTTGTAAATCAAAAGAAGCGTTTTCAGCGATAAATATATTTTAGTCTATTTAGAATTCCAATATATTTGTATATTTTATTCGCAATACTATTTACTTGGTCTCGCCAGTTTAAATGTTTATATATTGTTATGACAAGGTAGTTTGATGTATTAGCACGGTTAATAGACGTCACATCGATCTTCAACTTTAAACCCCATAACTTGTTTTTGAGGCACATGAATTCAATGTAAATTATGTTATTTTAATAAGATCGACGTTCCCTATGTCAAAATAATATATAAAGACAACAATGTCGTATATCAAGTAGAAGTTGTTCATTTAGTTCACGGCAAGTGCGATATGGATGTTCAAATGACGTCATAATATTCCTACGAGTTCAAGGTCGTCATAAATGCACTTAAAAGGCAAGGATGAATGCTTCGTCAAGCAGTCTGCAGATCAAGGGAAACAAAAGTAAGTAGGGGTTTATACTTATAAATGATTGATGAAATAATTATTAATCATTGAAACGTGTCTTATAACGCATCAGACTTACCATTTTCTTAATCCAGAGCTTGGTGTACTCCGATGCATAAAATAACAGTTCATGATGTGAACGATGTAATTCCGTCACGCTCTAAACATATTATTTTTAGTTTAATCAGATATGGCGTTATCTTGACATAATAAAGTGACATTTTTGCTTTTAGTATTATGTGTTAGTTCAAGTTATAGGCCTGATAAAAAGAGTGTCATACACCTTTTTCAATAACAACACGCCACACGGTGAGTAACGCTGAACTGTTTTATTCAGACAACTGTTACACACTTATCAATGACAACACGCCACACAGTGAGCAACTCGGAACTGTTTTAATCAGACAATTGTTCACTGCGCAAACTCGTGCGAGCAAACTCGTGCTATTGCATGCTAAAAATTTGCCTACGGACTGTGACAGATTTACAAAAAAAAAGGTGTGACAAAATTACAAATCGCATAGGCCTACATTTTTGATCAATAAATTAAGTCACAACGGACCACATGATTAAGTAGCTTCATATTAAATATTACAAATGAAAATTTTAAAGACGATCTTCACCCCCGCTGTCAAACAGCATCTATAACTTTATATAGTTGCGTTCTCATCTAGAAATTATCCCAGGAACGACACCCCTATAGTTGTGACGGAATTACAATCAGGTCTTAAATATAATAAGTTATTGGGATTTATGAAGCTATGCTATTTCTACAGTGTGTGTGGATCCATCAGTGTCAATAACTCTTTTAATTTCATAGAATTATCTTAATTGAAATCAATCTGGAGAGTTAGGCCTACACCCCTCATAAAATTGAAAAAAAATATGAGCCTAGACTAGCAATATACTAAATCGCTATTGTAATAGAACATGTGGTTTGTTTTCAGACGGTTCCTTGATTATGATAATGAAGCAATAATTTTAATAACCATTTATAGGCTGAGTGATAAATACGGACAAACCCGTGTAGATCGGCACGGTTTGCTCATCGTTTATGTTATTAATCAACATATTGGGGATATATTAGGACTACATTTATCCACAGCATTACCAATAATTATTAGTATTATATAAATATAAAAAAAAATATTTTATTTTATTTCTCCATAGAATATGGCAAAAACAGCCGCTGAAAGGCAAAGAAGAAGAAAAATAAAAGAACACCCAGAAGCGCTGGAAAGATAAACCATGAATGATCGTGGAAGAAAGAAACAGAAAAAAATGACATGACAGGAGAAGAGAAAGATTTGCTAAGACTAAAAATCAGAATAGCTGGTTACAAATGCCGTGAAAAAAGGGTCAAGGTATAAAACGGCAGCCCTTGACGTCGTCCTGACGCCAATACGACAAGGCGGACGGCGAAGAGCTGGTTATAAACTCTATAGATTCCAGATTCGTATTAACACAGACACCATGATTCTGGGTCAAAAGTCGTATTTATTTCGTTCATTTCACTGTGTAGAACACATAAGATCACATACAGTCCAATCGTCAGTTTACCCTGTCTAACATGACAGGGAAACACAATACGTAGCCTTCTAGCTTACTTCACAAGTTAGGCGCGCACCACTCTTTGGTCGCCATCGCTCGACCTTTTATATGCGACACCATCATCATATCTAATAATAATTACAACATGGATTTAACATCTAATCATATATAAACATAATCCCAACATTGAGTTAACATACATTTCGTGGCGAGGCTGCCAGTGACTCACTCTGTGAGTCGGCCTCTCTTGATGGATCTTCTGACCTTTGGCAGACCATCCCGGACAGTCCGGTAACGACTGAATCCAATCATACTCCAATCCATAATGGATTGTTGTTTGACGGTGTCCGATTCTGGCCAGGTCAACAGTAGTTATCACCTCTGCGGTTGCCTACTGCGTTAGGCATGCATAAGTTTACATAGGCCTATCCCTCAAAGTTAAAAAACGGATTATGTTCTTTTAACTCCAACTAACACTGATAAAATTATGCATGGACATACAACAGTGGTACACGGAATGTGAGTAAGATGAACATTTCTTAAGTAACAACAAGTACGCTCACCCCTGGATGGTGAGTCCAACAATGATAGTACTTTTACGTAAGTCAAATACGACCAACTTGTGTACTTGTGAGGGGTTCTTCTATACTAGTGTACAACAGTGATACAATCACATACAACATAGATACACAACAATGATACATTACGGAGATGCGCATCACACAACGTTACATGAATCTAGGCATTACACTTGATCACCTGCCCTCTCTGGTCGCGTGATTGCGATCCAATGGGCTCCAGCTGTTGTAGGAGTTGGAGGCTTGACTGCCTCCTTCAGGAGACCACGGCGAAGTTTCCACAACTGGGCTGCCGGACACTTCCACCATAGCAAGAGCGCACAACCAATGACTAGAGCAACCGGCGACAACAAAGACAGCGGCAATGCCCAGCGGAACGAGGACCGCTGGCCGGACGTGTCCAATGTCCAACTGGGCACCCGAGCATTTAATTTTTCAAGGGTTATGTCCTCAATTTGTGGTAATGCTTGCCAGTCCGGGTGCTCGAGGCGTGTTTGTAAGAGCTCTTGCGGTACAAGGGTGGATATATTCAATGGCAGATGAGTAAGAATAGCTGGTGTTATCGCTAACTGAGCCTGCAGATGGGCCACCCCTGGGAGTGTCCAATCTCGACCCTGCACTCGACAGTCAGCAGCCACTCTTAATATAAATATGCCTATTTCCATATTTTGTCGTATTTCCGGTTTTCCACGACAATGTATGGAATATCCCTCTTCGTAGGTACTAATAGCATACATGGCAGGCGCCACCTCCTCTGCATACCCCTCAGGGCTTGTCTCTCGAGCAGCGGTAAACAAACAACTGCCTCGTTGAGTGACGTCACCATTCAGTATACCTCTGGTGCAGAGAAGACGACCCCTGCCGTAAATGGGACCCGAACGACAGATGGCCGGCTCGTTGCCTACGCAGTCGTGGGGTTCAAATATTCCGCCACGTTGCGTATCAACGGTGACATCTTCGGGGGTTTGTACCTGGAGGGTGTGGCCCGATCCATTAACAGGAACCGGCCACGAACGGATACGGTAACGAGCGTACCGTATTTTGTCCATCAGAGGCAGTTGGGCTGTGAACACCAAACGTCGGGTCTCTTCCCACACTGGTATTAACGATATATGTTGATAATACCAAGCGAGACCCGGCGAAAACAGACCAACGCCCTGACTATTCTCTAGAATCAGCATCAGCTCGTTAGGAGGCAATATCTCCTCCGTTAGCTGTCCCAATTCTAGGGATGCGCGTTGGCGCTGATAGCGATCGGATTCGCGCAGCCAAAGATTATGTACACTCTCTAGGGCAGACAAAATCCGATCGATCTGGGTGCTCTCTTCCAGAGCAATTAAACTGTCCACGAACCCATCTAATACACGGCGGTAAGTTACTAATTCAGCGTACAGCTCCTTGGCGAATTGTTCAACAGCAACGAGGTGTTGGCGATTGAGACTTACCTCAGCCCGTGTCTGATTGACCACCGATATCAGTTCGTTGGTGGCGTGGACAATACGTCTATTTGTTATTTGGGCTTTGGTAATGTGATGTTTTAACTGAGCCACCTGGTTCTCTGTGGCTGTGCCGAACAATGTAGCTCCAATCTCACCCACAAAATTGAACAAACCTCGTTTAATTCGTGTGTTGGGAAGCATCTGCGAGGGAGGTGTCATCGTAGCCTCCATGTCGCGGATGCGCTGCTCCCAAACATTTCGAGTCGTACGCGAATAGTTCTGATGGGTTCCCAGTTTTTCTATGACCAGTCTTAATTCATTCAGACGCTCCTCCATGCGAGGCTCGCTTCTGGGAGCGTCTATGACCACTAAGACTGTGTATGTCCCGCGGCGCACGTGTATGTCCGAGGCACGAGTAATTAACAGTCCATCACTCAACAGGTGTGGGACGTTGTCCGCCAACATGAAGGGCATCTGTGCCGCGTGACATACAGCGAGCCAGCAAACGCACACACGGAAGTTAGCAACTCGCATTTTGCACGTTTCTGGTGATCTGGTGACGGAGGTGAGCAAAATGGTAAGCGTCGTTTAGGTGTGCGACGTAACATGTATCGACCGCGCTGTCGTCGATGAGGAACATCGGGCGCAGGGCGTTTTATTGAAGCCCGGCCGTCAATTGCCCAGCGGCGATTTCGGCGACATAATTTCAGAGGGGGCACATTATCTGGCAAATTAGGGGGCGGAGAATTTGTAGGCTGTTTGACGGCCCATCCTTCCTCTCGGCGAGTTAATGTCAACCGACAGGGGGGGGGGGTTGTCCTGTGGTGGGGGCTTCAGCCACGTGAAGTAGGCCTATATAAATCTCCATGTACTCTAGGGAAAGCAAAACGTAAGGTTCAAAATGTTTTATCAAAAACCTTTCGAAGACAACAGTGTGTGATAAAAAAGGCTGCAGAAGAATTAGGATTGGTTGTACATTATAACACTAGGGGGCTACAGACCATGCTGTGAAAGCACATAGA
Organism: Flabesymbios commensalis; assembly: GCA_964017125.1. Classification (NCBI taxonomy): domain Eukaryota; kingdom Metazoa; phylum Annelida; class Polychaeta; order Terebellida; family Flabelligeridae; genus Flabesymbios; species Flabesymbios commensalis. The sequence continues at coordinate 1,197,637 of OZ024909.1, read as the reverse complement.
AACACAGCCTTGAGTGACGACGTAAAAAAGTGGTAGATCAATTTAATCAAGATGACAGTATTTCACCTGTTTTACCAGGGAAGGCTGATTGCATGACAGTTAGAAATACTAATGGAAGTAAAGTGTCAAAGCAAAAAAGAGTACTTGTGATGACAATAGGAGAAGCATTTGAAACATTTCAAAATGATCATCCAGATATTCAAATAAGGAAGTCAAAGTTTGCAGAGCAGCGTCCAAGTCATGTGTTATTGACATCAAAAATGCCACATAATGTATGTGGCTGCTAATACCATTCAAATATTATAATGCTGTTGCAGTCTCTTCATAAGAAACACCCACAAATTATACCTCTTTACACTAAAGATGGGTTTTTGGGACTGTGTGTGTGATATGAATAATGATAATTGCATGTCAAATGATTGTACAGAGTGCTCTGATAATAAGATATTCCAGTCCAATATTATTGATAAAATTGAAAATAAAACCGTTCTGATCACATGACAGACCTGGGACTGGGAAGAAACCAATAGCAGGCTCTGTATCATTAGCTCTTAAAGAAGTTTGAAAAAAACTACCAAAATTTTTATGTTATGTTTTTGTTAAAACTCAACAAGCTATATCTTACAATGCTGACAAAGATAGCACAAATAGTGACAACAGCGGGATGGCACTTGTACATATAAACTTTGCTGAAAATTTTACTTGCACTTGGCAGGATGAAATCCAAAGTGCTTATTGGAACCAACGACAAATCACGGTTTAAACTGTAATGATCTATCATCAACACAAAACTATGCCATGGATAATAGCTTCTGAAAATCGAGATCACAACATGCGTGCTGTTACAGCTTTTCTAGCAATAATTCTAAACAAATTAAAGAATGACATGCCCAATGTTAAAACTGTTAACATTTGGACTGATGGACCAAGTAGTCAGTACAAGAATAAATTTATTTGCGCTGTCACGAAAAACTGCAAGATATGTACAATATGAGGGGATACCATTAAACAAGTTCCGAAGTTCCCAAGTTCCGGGAACTTCAAGTTCCGAGTTTCAAGTTCCGGGAGCTTCAAGCTCCGAAATGCCAAAATAATTGAAAAAATATATTAAAACATTATTTGCAAAAATCGTTTTTGGTCGGAAAACAGTTTGGTACCCATTAATAATTTTAAGTGCTGTAGACTAAAGTTAGTTTTTCACATATTTATATTTTGTTTATAGGTGATCCTGGCAAACATTTCACGATGTGAAATTAAATATATAGGGGCCCAGGCCTACAGTTATGAAATAAAATTTACAATAGAACAGCAAATTTATTACACAAAATCTAAAATGAAGAGTAGGCCTATTACAATATGATATTTTCCCAGATCGTTTAAAGGGACTGGCCCAGGCTAAAAGCATAACAAAATCGGTGATTTTATTTTGGCTTCTCAATATCACCATATGATGTAAACATGTCCAAAGACTAGAGCTGCAAAAGTTTTTTAATTTTTCTGCTGCGCATTCACCAGTTAGACTAGATATAGAGACGAAATTCCCGTATTTCTAATTTTTGACATGGTTGTCAATAATTACAAATCAGGAATTTCGTCTCTATATCTAGTCTAACTGGTGAATGCGCAGCACAAAAAATAAAAAACTTTTGCAGTTCTAGTCTATGGACATGTTTACATCATATGGTCATATTAAGGAGCCAAAATAAAATCAACAATTTTTTGATGATTTTAGCCTGGGCCAGTCCCTTTAATTATGTTGTTCTATCGTCTGCCACCACCACTCGAACTCGGGATATACATCCCGAGTTCGAGTGGTGGTGTTTAATTATGTTGTTCTATCGTCTGCCACCACCACTCGAACTCGGGATATACATCCCGAGTTCGAGTGGTGGTGGCAGACGATAGAACAACATTATTAAACGATTACTAATATTGTCGTGTTTGATGGCATATATTATTTAATATCCTGTAGAGCTATTGACAACTGATAGAGGTCTTTCCTCCACGCGCGACGCTGTTTGCACCGCCCTCCTACTAACCCCCCCCCCCCTACCCCCCCTACCCCGGCAATCAACAAGCCTCTCGACCCGTGAGAAAATTATGACGTGTGACAGTAGCCTATTCTTTTTTAACAGTGAAAACAGTATCGATGATATTTTAAGAACCAACGTTGAGACTACGGCGAGGTGTGATTTGTAGGCCTATACATCATTAGGCTATATATTTTCTATGCCTATAGCTGCATGTTATAATAGTCTTTGAACTTGAAAAACAACTGGGCCTACTCAGATCAACTTTTCTGTGGATGGCTGCCTAATACCAGCTGTAAATCTCCCATCAAACAGACATTTACCCGATCTTGGATTAATGCTGCTGTAAGGTCGCAGACGTTGGGCAAAACTTACATCAACTTTGAGTCAACGTCGTCGGGCCTACACATAGAGACCTAACTCGTCATTTCAACATAACAATGAGTGTGCGCGGTCTAGAAAACCACATTTAATAATTCCATTCATGCGCGCAGCTTGGCAATACTATAATGCGTGGAAAGGCAAAAGGCAGTATCTAAAATGTTTTTTTGTTGAAATAGGAAAAAACATTTTTTGTTAACTCTTTTATTTCGTAATTTCGGAACCTAAAGTTCCCGGAACTTGATAATTGGGAGCTTGAAGTTCCCGGAACTTGGGAACTTGTTTAAGGGTATCCCCAATATGAAACTTCATTGGGATTATTTCTGCACCAGCCATGGTAAAGGTGCAAATGAAGCCCTTGGTGGAAATGCCAAACGCATTGTTCAACGACTTCTAAAGGCGCGAAGAATAGATGGCATCACAGGAGCAGAATGTTTTGCAAATGCCATAAGGGACGCACCATTTGATTTCTGGGGGGGGGGGGACTAGATTATTACTTTCAGTTATGTTTTTTTTTTCTGAAAAATTAGCACACAATTAATTTTTTTAGCACCGACCTTGAAACAAACATTTTTTTTTGTCCCTGGAAAAAAAATAAAGCATTTTTTTGTGACAGTTTATATTTAATTAAGTATGTTGACAAATGTCATGCACTGACCTTGATGAAGGTCAGTCTCTGACATACATACAGTAACTGCGGCTGTATTCAAGGGTCTACTTAATAAATATTTATTTTGACTCACCTTTCATTCTAGAAGCAGCATAATCTGTACGCATCATTTGGCGATCTGTTGTCTTCAAACTAGGACGCAAACAACTATGACTTGAATACTATGTGGTAGAGCGGGTTCGGGTATTTCCGAACATTGCCAATATATTTCATTCCGTTGCTGGCTAGACATGAATAAATTGTGTCAGGCAGAGCTGCCCGTTGTGCACCGTTAGTATGGACCAATTTCATATCCATTAATTTTGCTATTTTGAAAAAAATCACTTTCAAAATGTCGTAAAGTAGACAAGTCTTTAAAAATTAAGGTAATTACACGGAAGGTAATGGTCTATTTATGATATGTATTATCAATCCTGGAATTATTATTTAAATGGGAAAATGTACCTTGCAATGCACCTCCTAGATATAAAAACATCAAAAAACAATTTTTGGTCATGATACTCTGGTTCCCAGAGCCACACTACGAGGCGTGGCCGAGCTTCATGTAGCCTCTGGTATGCCCCAGTGGCGAATGTTTGTGACTTGTTGCTATTTTTAGATGAAAATAGGGTAGTCCCCGATTTCAGACATTTTTGAAAGGTCACTTCCCCGGATGAAGAGTTGTTCACAGTATTGTATTTCCCCTTTGACGCATTTCCTATGACTTGACCCAGAAAATTATTCACTGGCCTCAATAGCACAGGCATGATGGTCACGTGACTAAGAACCTTGGCCAATACCCGGCCATAAATAAAATTGGCCGGGCTCGCCAGGCAATGGTCATGATAGCCTTATCATTTGGGACGTGTTTGGAAATAGACCCATCAATTAATTTGGTTGCTTCTAATTACGAACACTAGGCCTTTAGGGCCTACACCACAGTTTCACAGCGAATGCGTCATTGCGAAAGGAAATACATCAATGGAGCGATTTGTAGGCCTGCAAACGGTTGTGACGTTACTATGTGGGTTTGAAAAGTAATAGGAAGGAAACTAAAAAAAATCTCGGATTTCAACAGATTCGGGTAATCTCAAACAGTGGCATTTCCTAATATTTTTGTGTTTTATATTCTTTTTGTGGACGAATTACAATCGGCATTGGTTATATTTCTATCATATTTGAGTATACTGCGCATGTTCCTGCTTCTAAACTGGTTATTTTCTCTTTAGATTAAAAAATGGGTGGGTGTTCTATTATACCCTACTTGGTGTTAGACATTACCCCCTCTATTTCGAGTATACCCGCCGTTACTACAACTTCCTGTACAACTTTCAGATTCATGAATGGCCGTGCACGTGGTTAATTACGTCATCAATCATAGTTTCATTCATCAACTGATGTCATGTGGGGAGCTGATAGACAAATGGGGACACCCGACATCAAGTGCAGAGGCTTAGGTGTTCGGAAATACCCGAACCCGCTCTAAACATTCGTAAAAAATAGAAAAATATCACATTCTTTAATAGACAAAGAGCCGACCATAAACAAACAAAAAATACATCAGTAAAGCCGCGTCCAATTTCACTGTTAAATAATACCTTGTAGTGATCTTGAGAATTTTCCTATAAATATTTTGCGCTCCAATTATTCCTTGTATTAGTCGTTTATTTTAAATTCCACTTTGATGAGCCTCTTCAAAAATAATCAACAATAAAAATTATCAACAATTTTTTTTTGGCACAATCTTTCAACATATTATTTTTTTATGTACAAGTTTCCAGCATATATTTTTTTTTACAGAAATTTTAAAACAAACATTTTTTTTCAAAAATAATCTAGCCCCCCCCCCCAGAAATCAAATGGTGCGTCCCTAAGTAACAGCGCAGCTAGCATGACTATCTCCACTGTGAGTTCAGCAGAAATACTGGCGAGGTGTAATTCTCTAGAAACTGAACAAATATGGGATAACAAAAAATGAAATGAATCGGGCTTTAGGCCACCTTTGTGCACATATAGGCTAAACTGGGCCAGGAGAACCTCCTGAGGATGGTGAGATGATTGAGATGACACTGTGAGTTCAGCAGAAATACTGGCGAGGTGTAATTCTCTAGAAACTGAACAAATATGGGATAACGTGCCTACTATTATTGGTATTAACAACATGCATTACTTCACTCTTATTTCAAACATTACCGTGATGACCAAATTGTATAAACAGGATCCGAAATTCAAAGAATATACTATGAGACCAGGGCCTGCTGTAAGACCGAACATTCTAGATACAGATATGTGTCAACAACCGCCACAATCAGACAACCAACCGGCACGACTAGAGAAGAGAAAACATTTCACATATCACGTAGCTATTACGCCATTGGTAAAAAAATGGTTTTCCGATCTGATTGCTGGTTGTTCTCTTTCACCGTCATGGGGTATTTCAAGGTAACAGAAGCCTTCAAGTTCAAGTCGGGAGGGGTGCTAAAACTTGCGGTTTTTTGGCTTGACATGTTGATATTTATGAACATGAAGCTATGTGATTGTCAAAAGTGAAAAAAAAAATTATTCTCCCTATTTAACAAAAAATTCAAAAATTGTGAAAGTGTGGCCATGGGCCCTAGCTATCCTGAGAGTGTGACGTCACTCCAGGCGCAGACATTCACTTCTGGTAAAGCCAGCCTATTTGTTTACATCGGACTTTTGGGCATGTTTTGAAGGACATGACCTATTGTTCCATTTATTATGCTTTATTTGTCTGATTACAGACATATCTACATTTCAGAACATTTTTGGTTTTACATGTTACAGCTGTAGGCTACACAGTCATGGTTTATTGCGTTGCCACTGCGTTGGCACTGGCGACTGCATGGAGTTGACAGATCCATTGTTGAGCAGACATTAAAGAATTATTAACGCTATAGAGAGTTCTGTTCTCTTTTGGAAAATCAGGACTCCCCACAAACTGTGATAGAAGTTTAACATTGTCACCATTATGTACAAAACCATACAAAACAGGCACATTTGAGCAGGATTGCGCCTTCCTCATGATATTGCACTCATACAGCACCATGCGTGGCTCTACCTGAAAAAAACGATTTTATGGCTGTTGGCAACCCCTTATATAATCCATATGTGACCTTGCCGTGGCCTATCTCCAAACCATCATCTTGTATTGATGCTTCACTGATGCTGAAGTTATCAACTACTGGGGTGTCATCGAAGTACATAGGCCTACGTGGTTGGGCTATTTAGGGGAGCACGTTTATTTTTTTTGAATTTTGGGTAAGACCCATGTGCACTTTCACTTTGAGTCGTATACCATCATATATCCATTTTCTGGACCCATCGTCAAATCTCCTCTGTTTACGACTGATATTAAAGCATCTCATTAGCCTTCCAATCGCTGGTCGTGTGGCCCAATTGAAGCGCTCAAGAACTGTTTCAAATATTTGTTCAGTCGTGATGTACGATTGATTATCTTCCTCAAAAGTCTCCATCAAAAACAATCTGATCTGCATCCTCTTTTTTGTATCCGTAATATTAACAACTACAACACAAACCAGAATAATATCAGTATCGCGACAGAAAGAAATCCGAAGTTGGGATATGGCCTACCCTACCATTATAGAAATAATTCAAGAACTTATCTACATAGATCCACAGAATTAGAACAGTGGAATGCTAACATCGCTTTCGCACAAGTGAACTTGAGTCCATTGGCCGATCACAAACGCGGTAATTGGTTATTTCCGGTTTAAAGTTGCCATCAGTCATGACAGTAAACAAGTCCTACGGTATATGGTTATTTTTTAATAACTTGTCACTATATTTAGATTATCGAGACAACTGGCAGTCATTATACATGTAATATGATATGATCGTGCTAAATATACAAAATTAACACGCTGTCAGCTGAGGTTTACTTAGAATTTTAGCACCAAGCGACGGCCTGTGCCGTGAAATCTGCCTGGCCATGCCCCTGGCTTTTAGCCTGTTGTCGTGTTGAGCGGCTGGGCAGCCACTGTGAGTGTGACCTGGTGACTGCCGCTTCTCACTCGCTCACTTTTCTCACTGTCTCTGACAGTCACTGCATGTAGGCCCTACTCAGGCTACTGTCACTGTCAGCCACTTCTGTAGGCGCCCACACTTTATACGCCAGCATTCTGAGCATGTCTCAATGTCAATGATTGTGACTTGTCAGTGTCTCTCGGTCAATCAGTCTTTCAATCTTCTCCTAGTAGGCCTACAGACGTCTTAAGTAGACATTTCCGAGAAGTTGTACAAGCCTAAGCCCTAATCACTAACTGTGAATACTATTTAAGGGTATTGCAAAGATAAAAAAATCCAAACATCCAAAACAAATTTGGAAGTGGGTGGGTGGGCCCAGGGCCATTTTAGATAGAAAATTGGAAAACCAAAAAAAATTAAAATCTTTGATTATTGGTTTTAAAAAAAAAATGGATGGGGGGTGGGGTGAGCTCTATCCAAATTTTAGGATGTCTGGAATTTTTTTAAGTTTGCAAGGCCCCTAAGGTCTAGATCTAAATATCATTAAAAAGCTGACAGGTCCATGACCATGTGGGGGGGCCTACCACTGCAGTGTCACCGGACAAATGCTGGATCAATGTTGGGTTAGGGTCATCATGGTCATAGTCTCTTTGAAATGCAAACCTTGTCAGGTTCATTCAATTTTAACTTTTATTGTTTTCACTTTAAATTTATTTATAGACTATCAATAACAGGGCAAGCTTAGATTGTTTGACAACCATGACTAAAACTAAGTGGTGGGCTATAGTCCCATGGTGATGCCGAGCGAAGAAAAAATAATAATTTATTGTATGGAATATTTCAGTAGTCAAGCCTGAACCTATTTGACATTTTTTGTTGCAAATATATTGAGTTAATTTATTGGTTTTATAAAGGGATGTAATAATGTCAAATTACTAGGCCTATAATACATGTCAAATAAACTGATTCCACATAATTTTACACAATTTTCAGGCTTTTGGCTGATAAGAAACATATTTTCACAAAAGTGGTCACTGTAGGCCTATCATAACATGGGGCACAATATAACTCATTTGAAATTTAAATGAACAACCTTATTCAGACTACTGCTATTTTAGGCCTATAAGGTGAAAAAGAAATGCTCACAATTTATAAGTGCAGTGGTAAAAATTGGCAGTGGACCACTTCAGTTGAAGACACTGTATACAGGTATACAAGCTTATTACATTATAAAATATATAAAAACAACAACAACATTGTGAAAGTGATCCAGAAAAGATCAAACAGCCTACCGGTATATATTTCACTGCCAAAGCAAACCAAATCGAAGGCGAAAATACGCCTTCACGTTTGAAATGATAAAAAAGTGTTTTTCATAATTTACGTGCTCGCGTTGGAATGTTTCAGGCATTATATAAACTGTATTTTTTCCGACCACATATGTGTCCTAAATTTGAAAAACAAAATGTGAGTACCAAGGCAAGTGATAGAAATACAGGTAAATTATGCACATTTTAATCATAATTATCATAAAAAAATACACGAAACAAAATCAATATAATAACAAAACTTTTATTATGTTCATTGACAGAGAGACTCAATATGATACTAAATGTCAGTGTGATAAAAATAAAAAGTATAATAAAAAAAATATAAACTGTATATGAATATATATACCATTTATACATTAGCCAAAAACAGCTTTTATGTAGATCTAGGCCTATAATAAAATAAATCATAAAATGTGGGACATGAATATTCTATGAAATATTTTTAAAACATTATGAGAGCTTAAAATCTATGTCACTACATGTACCACTATATTTGTATATCTGGACAATTTATTTAGTTAATATGCTCTTTGTTATACCCATTTTTCAAAATTTACTTGATACTAATCTTGACAATTACCTATTAAAACATAGCAGATAATCACAGGGTTTTTTAAATTCTGAAGCTAGTCATTTTATTAAACTAAAGGTTTTACCAAAATTTGTGAAACACATATAAACACAAAATCTTAGAAAACCAACCAAGGAATAAACTGCCATATTTAAATGGAACCGCGAAGCTTTCCAAAATGGTTGAAATGATATATTTCAATTTTGCCTAGACATAATATATTCTAATATCAAGTACCAGTAGTTTTTAACCTCTCATATTAAACCTGATAATATACATTATGGTTTTTGCAGTGACAATTTGAGTCTAGCCATGTAGGCCTATATAATTTTCTTGTCTAATATACAGACAGACAGACAGAATAAAAGTCATTACAGACTTATTTGTCATAGTAATAAGAGAGATATATGTAAATGTATATATACAAGACACTTCTAAAATATCTCTAACCATTCAGACATTTATTACATTTTATTTTTTAACCAATGTACAAAAACACTGATCAGACAGGTGGTTGTGGCTTTCACATTAATTTGTTCTACTGAATATCAATGTTTGTATTTTAAAATGATGTAAAGAGCAGACTGTAATATCAGCAGCACAGGGTAGTGGAAGATGACCAGTCAAACTTCCAGAGCAGGTGGTGTAATACTGTTGTAACTGAGTAGTTCCTGAAACAAAAAAAAACACATTATTAGTGGGAAATTTCAGACATCCAACAAGCTTACTGTTGTCACAAAATATGTGGATAGTTCAAAATACAGATACAGTATAGTCAACAATCTGTCTGGGTCCAGATGTCAGATATTTTTTATTTATTTATTTTATTTCATATGTCAGATATGATTTTGACATCTGCTTAGGAAATAAATCAAATAGGATCTAGATTATCTTTACATCTAGCATCAGCATCACCAGAACTATGAGGAATTAAAAGTAGGCCTATTCTTGGGGTATTCACAGCTATAATTATATATTTCTATTTCAAAATAGGCCTAAATCATAATACACCATAGTCTATACTATAAACCCCACTAATTTGGGCATCCGAAATATTTGTGCGAAATTTGTCTCTGGATATTTTACTTTTAGCATAGGGCCTATATATATCCGGTGGTCCTACACTACGGGGGTAGGGGTCTAGAGTATTTTTAACCCTTTAAGCCCTCACAATGCATTAAAGCATCATTTCACATTCCTGAAAACAGACCTAATTCTCCTACGACTAGGGGTTTTAGAATGGAAATTTCCATGAAACTAGTTTACTAATACACAGCAATTTTCTTCAATTTCCCACCCACTTCAAGTCATCTACATCCACTACAAGTCGAGAATTGCGACAGCAATTCGCGGCTTGTAGTGGATGAAGATGACAATGGTAAATTCAGGGCTGAAAGGGTAAAATAAATATTTTGAGATTGAATTTTCATGAAATAAATAATTGTGTGAAGGACATGCGCTAAATAAATATTTGATGGCTCTCAAAAAAAATTTGCCTGATCGCTTCGCTCCACATCATTAAAATTTATCACGCTTAAATTTGTAAAGCCTTCTTTACCCCTGCATCAATACTAATCGGTTAAAGCCTAGTTTGAGATCCAACTTTGTAGACAAAAAAATAAATGATAAATTAGGTGAAATAAACATCAGTCAGTCAATTCTCAAGCAATTGTCACACAATTTTGTAATCATTATTAGTCTATCTAGTCTTTTGGCAACAACCCTGAAAATTTAGCAAAATTCCATTCAGCATTAAAAAAATTAGACCATTTGACATGACATTTTTGTAACGCAATTCTGAGAATAAACCAGAATGAAGTTCTAAAAAGGGTTTATACATGTTATAGAGGAGCATCATAACTAGACATTTACATGTCAAATGGGCTAACTTTTGAACTAGACAGCAGTGGAAGAAAACAGATGCTTGACACAATGTAGTTTTTCTTTTATCATGTTTTCTGATTCTGACTTGTTTATTTGAATATACTATAGGGGGCCTATAATAATAAATAAATAATAATAAATCCTGCTCTCGGAATGCATCCCAAGACCAGGTATGAAAAAAATCACAGCGTTGCCGGGATGCCCGCAGAAGGCATGGGAATTCAGGCGCGCATCCAGGGTTTAAAGGAAGGGGGATTTTCGCGGCATCTGGGGGCCCTCTCACATTTTTTTTGAATTTGCATCTAAATAAAAATAAAAATCTAAAATTTTTAAGATCAATGCCAAATGACTAGAAAATAGGGTTTACAAAAATTCATGAAAATTGCTTGAGAATTGACTGACTGCAGTCCGAAAAGCTAACTTTCATTTTGGACTAGGCCTATGGCTATGCCCTATCCTTCACAGGCTCCACTGTCACCGTCGGACAGACTTCTAGACTACACAGTTACAAACACAGTGCAGTAGCTGTCAAAGCTGTGAAGCTGTCAACTCACAATATCGCGGCGCTGGCTCTGCGCTACGTCAGCCGGTGAGTTTGATATTCAACTACAGTGCAGGGGCGGATCCAGGATTTTAATAGGCATAGGTAGGAGGCTAGGTTATGTAGGTAAGACCCCCGGTCCCAGCGAGGCGGACACGGTTTGAGTTAAGGCTGTGCCTGTAGCCGTGACCGGCCTACTGACATGACTGACTGACCGTCGACGGCGTCGTGGGCGGCGATGTACGGGAGTGTGTACAAACATGGCTAATTCGAGGCAATATTGCTAATATTGGAGACATAATTAATTAAAATTATAATATGGTAAATAAAATAATATTATACATCAAATTACATACCTCAAATATATCAGAAAGATGAATTTCAGGGCTAAAACATGCAGCATCCATGATGAAAATACAACGTATTGTCAGTGTAAGCAGTGAAACCGGAAGTAGCCAACAACCCAACTGGCGCTGTCTGCTTGGACGGGAGATCGATGTACAGAAATCCCACGGAAGCGGTCAAAGCTAGCATTCCATTGATATAGTTCTTTGATAGATCTCATTGTTGCAGGGGCGGATCCAGGAATTTGTAAGAGAGGGACTTGATGTTATTAATGATGTACTTGTTTAGTGTTATAACGTCACAGTTATTATGACGTTTTTATAGTTTGTGACAGTTGCTAGGCAAAGTGCATAAAAGGCATCACGAAAGTAGCTGTCTCAGCTGAGATAGATCAGGCTGATCCACAACAGTTTTTCTGCTTCGCGCTGGGGATCAGGAGCCACAGCACCCAAAGGCTACATTGTTAATTTGAGAGAAAAATATGCAGCATCCATCCATATTATCTTACATTTCATATTTAATAAAAAAAATACGTTATTGATCACTATTTTTGTGTCATTTCGATGTCATAGTTGCTGATAAACATGTACAAATTTGGCGAAGCTGAAGTGATCACATTTCGAGATCAATTGTTAGGATATTTGCAATGGTCTATACTTAGGATCGCGCTGTTGCAACCTACATATTATCGACGGTGTAAACAATTATCTTTGTAATATATTTATCATTATTATTAATGCGGAATTTAAATAATCCATATTGACTTCCTACTCATGTAGCCTAATAACAAAAGTTACACATTAAAAATATCTGATTAAAAATGGTCCTCAGAAAATGTACACCCGATACCCACATCAGGATTCTTCTTATGCGTTATACCTTTGCCGCACGTGCGTGTTTCATCATAACAAACAACCAGTGAAAGTGCGCACTGGCTGGCTGCGGGGATTATTTTAAATAGCTATTTAAACAATGTTTATGCACAAATAATATAAAATTATGATGTCAAACATTTAAATATGGCCACCAGATAAAGCATGTTATGTTTTGAGCAAATATTTGACATATTAGGATAATTATCAGACATATGAAAAATCTAGCCAAATGTTATGTAGATTGCAGGGTGCAAGGCCTACACTGTACTGTTTTAAAGTTTAAGCAGGGCCTTGGGCTTGGAGATGGACACTCGGGGCCTGGTTCTGGAGCAAGGCGGAAGGGGCCAGTTGGACTAAGTATGCGCCCAGCTTTGTAAAACGCGCTCGATCTCCAGTGAGACCAACATTTGATCTCGGTCTCAGTCTAGTCCAAGGCCAAGGTGTGGATCAGCCTGATCTAGATCTCAGTTCTGAGACCGAGACAACATTAGGGCCTAATGAAAGCGGGCCCTGTATGTCATTGACAGTGTAGTGTAGTCTGTAGGGTGTAGTGTAGCAGTCGAATATCTCCCTATATAGCTTTTTCGCCAATGGCAATAGGGCTAGGCTAGACTACTTAAAGATTTTGCCGAAATTTTGCACATGCTATTTTCCAAGTAGACTAGACTATTATAGTCTACCTTCGCCTCGGGCTACATCCCTGAATATATGTTGGATATTATCAGGATAGTTTACAAGTTGGTCACTTTAAGTTTAATATGTTTTGAAATTATAATTATAGACTAGGGTCTACCTGGCCCGGGCTGAGGTCACAATTAGGCCTAATTAGGTAAATTTGTTGTGCATGGTTTTCGCTGATTTCTATGTCAATTATCAATTGATATTATAGTCTGTCTCAATATTAACCAGTAGCGCATCATTTTCGCTGATTTTTCAGTCAATTCTCAGCCGATTTTCATAAAATTTCACAATCACTATTTTCTAGCAATCTTGTAACAAGCTACAAAATTTCGCGAGTATTTCAAAGGTTAGACCATTTGACACGTAATGTAATTCTGAGATAAAAACTAAATTAATTTAATCAATTTGGGCCTAGTCTAGTGGGTTTAAAGAGGGACGTCATAATTAACAATTTACTACATGTTAAAGAGACTAACTTTAGGCTATTTAATATTTTTCTATAAAAGAATCGGTTGAGAATTGACTGAGAAATCAGCCAAAACCATGCACTACAAGAACGTCTTTTTAATGTAAGACGGTCTGTTATTTATAACGTTAGACTAGGCCTATATGATCCTATACTAGACTCTAGTATAGGCTAGCTAGGGCTATGCTATGATCCAACATTTTCACGGATGTTTCCGGGAGGGCGGAAGGCTAGAAATCGGCCTGTGGTTGTGCAAATGTTGATGTCACCGCTAGCCTAGGCCCAGGGCGCTAACTAAACTAGGCTATAGGCCTAGTATGTCCGACGGTGGAGAATGGTCCAAAATAAAAGTAAGCTTTTTGGTATCCAGTCAGTCAATTCTCAAGCGATTGTCACGAAATTTCGCAACCATTATTATCTAATTCCATTTAGTATTTCAAAAGTTAGACCATTTGACATGTAACGCATGTAACCTGAATGAAGTTAAATGGGTTTATACATGTTATAGAGGAGCGTCATAAATGGACATTTACTACATGTCAAATGGTGTAACTTTTGAACTATCCAATATTCTTTTACGAAATTGTCAGGATCAATGCCAAATGAGTAGAAAATATGGTTTACAAAATTTCATGAAAATCGCTTGAGAATTGACTGACTAGATACCAAAAAACTAACTTTCATTTTGGACCATTCCCCACCGTCGGACAGACTGTAGTCTACAGTAGATCAACATACAGTCACAGGTGACAGGGAGTCAGTCAGTGCGGGTCTAATCGTCTAAGAATTAATATATCTAATACACATAGCATACCGTCCATTGGCATTGCCATACTAGTCTACTTCTAGTAGAAGTTACTTTTAATTAATTTACGTCAACACGGCAAAGCAAGTATGAGTATGAAGGCAGAAGGGGCTCTTGACATTGGTGACAGTCTTGTTCAGACAAGAGCTGCACTTAGAATGGGCCGTTTGCTCTGTGGCCAAGGCTTTATACGTCTATGCTTTGAACAGCATTAGCGCTCGTGAAGCGATTGTGACGACATAAGTTAATTTAATTACACCACTATATTTAATTTTGTGATCGTCAGTGGTGTCACCGGTAATGAACATTACTGGTAGACCTTGTCACAGTTGCTATTACTGGTGCCAGCACTGGGACCAGACTTTGTCACCAGTTAATTGAGTAATGGCCATTACTGGTGCCAGCACTAGGAACAGACCTTGTCACCAGTAGTTGCTATTACTGGTGCAAGAACTGGGACCAGACCTTGTCACCAGTAGTTGCTATTACTGGTGCAAGAACTGGGACCAGACCTTGTCACCAGTAGTGGCCATTAACCTCTTGAGTGCCAGGCCTATAGGGCGTGTTAGTCTCGTAGATTTGTTGCGGGATTTGACGAGATACGCTACTTCCGGGTCCACCTGGCTCAGCCGGTAAAAACACGTGCTTTTCCCACTGTAATCATGTTACAACTTTTGAAGTGTACATGTTTGCGTTCCTTATTAGAGCACGATAAACAATATATTTATACCTGGCAGATTATTTTTTGTAAATAATGTTAATTATAGATCAAAATAATAGCGGGTGTAGTATAACAGCTCAATATATCTGTGTTTATTTAGGCTGTGAAGTTGGTCCCTGAACCGGGTGATTGGCGTTGTTTACACTAGCCGACGACGGGACACCCTTACATTCCCCGACTTCAACAGCCTGTCATGACTACAGGCCACGCCCATTTTTGTCATGTTATGGCTTGATCTATAGCACAGAATTTTCTACTCACCCAGATAGACATAACTTGCAATTCTTGAGGGACCAATTTGTACCTAATAATCAGACCAGAAAAGTTAAATTCAGTGTAGATCTAGGTATGGCAGACTATGGCTATGCCTCAGGCTCTAACTGTTAGTGTTATAGCATAGATTAACCATAATAGATATGTCACGCCATGTTGAAAACCTGTCACACGGCGACTGCAGCGCCATCTGATTTTAAATTGGGTCAGAAATTGTGGCGACAATCTGAACATGGCGTGGCGAGCTGACTTAGGCTTATAAATCATCACTCAGCAGTTTGGAGATTGGCGCTGGGAGTGGGACTTCTAAGTTCTATTCTACTCTACTACTTACTAGATCTAGCCTACATTTAGTAGGCCTACTGTAACTATGAACGGTATTAGAATCTCTAATTTCACCAACCTTTAGATTAGCCTAAAATCTATTTGAAGTCTATTTGCAGCTCACATGATGATGACACCTCCCAGTC
Source organism: Flabesymbios commensalis (assembly GCA_964017125.1). NCBI lineage: Eukaryota > Metazoa > Annelida > Polychaeta > Terebellida > Flabelligeridae > Flabesymbios > Flabesymbios commensalis. Next base: position 1,181,609 of record OZ024909.1, on the reverse strand, counting down.
TTGGCTCAGGCTATGCAGGCTTAGCTATTTATCATGTTTATAGAGCTAAAACAGACTATAGGTTAGCCCTATATTATTAGTAACTTATAGACACTGATAGGCTAAGGTTAGTCTATCAGAAAAAAAATCTAGGCCTACAACTACAAGGCTACATGGATATGGGAGACACATGTAGTCTATCATGTAGATCTACTAGGCCTACTATAGTATAGACTATAGTTATCACTGTACTATGGGTGTGATGGATCAATCAAAGATAAGCCACGCCCCCACCATCTTTTGACTAGTCTATAGTCTACTAGTAGGAGGGGACCACCTGAAAAATAGACTAATGATATGCATAAGCCATAATGATATGCGTAGCCTAGCCCTAGGCCTAATTTTGCTAGCTTTTTTGTAGTAGTCTAGCCTCTAGGCATAGGCCTACTAGGCCTACACGTATTAACATAAATAACATTTTTTATATAAACACTGATATTTAGTTTAGAATCAATAGGCCCCATAATTACATGAATTAGTATAATTAAAGTGACACAATCTGGCTAAGCTAATCAAAAAATCGGTAGGCCCTAATTTTATTTTGGTTTATTTATATGACCATATAATGTAGGCCTAAACATAGACTAGAACTGCAAAAGTTTTTTTAATTTTTGTGCTGCGCATTTAGACCTACCAGTAAAAGGAGACATAGAGACAAAATTCTCGTATTTCTCATTTTGGACATGCATGTCCAAGGCTAGAAGTGAAATTTAGACAAACTTCTTTCATGTTCATTGAAGAACGGAAATATCAGATCAGATCGGATGCCTTCCTTGTTTTGTATACATGTTAAAATTTGCAGGTTTATTCTGGTCAACATATTTTTCATCAATTCCGCCAACAAACTTTTTTTCTGTCCATATTTGTGGCAACAAACTTTGTTTTCATATTTCTTGACCCTTAAAGTCCTCACGATGCATTAAAGCATCATTTTACATCCCTGAAAAGAAACTACATTTTCCTACAAGCAAGGCTTTTAGAATAAAAAATTCCTTCCATGAAACTGGTTTACCAGTACATGACAATTTTCTTTAATTTTTAACTCACTTCAAATAATCTTCATCCACTACAAGTCGTGAATTGCGACAGCAATTTGCGGCTTGTAGTGGATGAAGGTGACTCAGGTGAAGTCAGGCTTGAAAGGGTTAATGCCCTCCCCCCCCCCCCCGATATATATAATGGTGCGTTCCAGTTAATCCATTCAACGTTGTCGGCCTACATAAAAATGAATAGCCTACGATTCAAGGATCTAACATTGAAATGCAAGGATGTTGCCAGAAAAAACAAAATGTGACGGTCCTCATTTTTATATGGGTAAAACAAAAAATGTGGGTATTTTTACATAAAATTGGTGTCCCCAGAACTTAAAAGGTCCAAATTTTGAATTAAATGTAAAAATATTTAAAATAAATGGTTCAACTTCACGTTTAAGCATTATTAGGCCTACTTTATAATGCTAATATTTGTAAAAAAGGAAAAATATCTATATGGTTTTATAAGAGCTCAATATGCCTATCATGGAAATGTGAAAAATCGCATGTCCCCATAGAAAATTCCACTATTTGAAACTTCACTGTAAGATAAAAAAAAACATTTCAGTGACAACACTCATCACTATAGGCCTACACTGGTTCGAATTTCTGATACCTCGCCCTTGGATCTCTGATCCACTTCAAGCCAAGCATTGACAGTGACTTTAAAACGCCCTACATAGCCTACAGTTACTCACCAGTTGTCAGATCTGTCGAATTAAGCTTATAAATCTCATCTTGTTATAATTAGTGTTTTTTAAAACAAAATCTAGGCCTAGTTAACAGTAAACTAAAAATTTAAAAGTTATTCCGCCCTGAAATCATTGGCAATGTCGCTCATTATTACATTGTAATATACGCATTTTTTACGGTAGTTATAGCCTATAGTTTGAAAGTTTATCCTTGAATGAGCAGATCAATTGCGTTCCAAAAGGGGAGGTGTGAGTGTAAATTTGACATTTTGGTGAATCGAAATTAGGTGCCTTACCAAAATTTGAAACTTCACATATAACCAATCCAGAAGAAATTTGGCAAAAAGCCAAGGGCGGCAAACTGAAGAATATAGCTAGGATCAGACTGAATTGTTTTCTTGACATAGATATGCCTATCAGGATCACAACACTAAGCCATTAGGCCTATTATCCTTGATAATTTTAAATAGCCTAAGCCTATATCATCAGCTATCAATATACACATAAGGTAAAAATATATAAGCTTATAGGCCTAGGCCTATAATATGGGTCATTTTATGTATCAAGCTTCACATGGGATGAGCAAGATCACTCAAGAAAGTTGGTAAATAGCCAAGGGCGGCGAACTGATAATAGGTGGATGTAGGCCTAAGTGGGCGTTATGACCCAGGGCTATTTTTTTAAAGCATGCCTTTTACACCACTTTATTACCTTATTATCAATCATAAATGTTAAAAGCAGATAGACTATATATATATATATATAGGGGGCCTCGAAACGTCTAAAGATTTTCTTTGATGAAATTTATGCTATAGGCTACATGAAAATGTTGGAAAAATATTGCCCCTGTAGTAATACCTTTCCATTTTTTTATAACAAAAAGGTTGCACTCCAATGTTATGTGTAGACCATTTAAATGGCATAAAGTATGGTTGCACTCCAATGTTATGTGTAGACCATTTAAATGGCATAAAGTATGGCATCAAAATTGTCTATAATGGCGCCATAACTATTTGCATGTCTAATTAGAATGTAACCTAGTAATGCGAGAATTTGTTGCAAGATCACCCAGTCACGATAGGCCTAATGGAACATCAATAAAAAAATAAAATAAATTTTTTCTCTTTTTTTCTATTTTACTATAGACTAGTTTACCGTTATTCATCAATATCAATTGAAAATAAAATATAAATTATGCATTTTTTTAGATGAAATAAGTGTACACTTAAAATTTTTTTTTTTTTTTTGTGCAAGTTTTCCGTTACAAATCTAATAAAAAGATTTATTTATATTTTTTTGACCGTCTGCTCTGAATCTTGAATCATGCGAGCCATGCAATTTATAAAAAAAGTGGCCTAGGCTAGTTAAGACCTAGGGTTATAGGGCCTAAAATAGGGTGTATATAGGCTATAGGCCTATATATGTATAAAACTAAATTGGCCTGCGAAAAAAAAAACAATTGAAAACCATGTATTTTATACCCCCACCCCCCTGGTCAATTTAAATAGTCTAGGTCCACACCAAAATAAACAAACATTCATTTTTAGCATTCCAAGGGACTAAAATTATTAGGCCTAGGCCTACTAGACAATAATGCCTATAAATAATTTATACTTCATAAATAGTCTAGTCTATTTCCATGATTAGCCTATAGCCTGGGCCTACGTACCCACTGACCTGTATAGTTTATATATAGGTCTGTGTACGTACCTCCCCCTCCCACCAAAGTAATATTTTGTTCTCCAATCAACTGCAGGAGCTCTAGTCTAGGCCTAACCTTTCTTAGGCCTATTTATTGAACATTATGATATGGGGGTAGGCTGTCTAAATGTTATCTACTTGTAGCAATGTAGGCTACTGGTAGGTAACATAACCTACTCATAGGGGCCTACTAGGCTACAACATAAATAAACATTTTAATTAGAAATAGCCTAATTACCTCCGACCCATGTGGCATGTCCCGTTATCATGGCATGTTTATGTGTGTTTTTAGTCTAGCCTAAGAGGTTAGTTTTTTATTCTTGTTGGGACAGTAGTAGGCCTATTCTGGAGAGATCTAGCATGTCTAGGTACTGTAGCCTACTGTAGTCTAGGCCACATGCTTTTAACAATGACCAAATCTGCGGTTTGGGCCTACTAGGCCTAGACGAAAAATCTTGACTTCTTGCTGAAAACAATTAGTTCTAATTATAGGCCTACAAACATGACTTGTGTAGTCTAGATCTTGATTATGTTTAGGACTATGTTGCTAATACTAATACTCTAACGTCAGTGAGAGTTTATTGTCATTGACATTGAATATACCACCTCCCAGGCACCAGTCAAGGCTCAGCTTCAAGAAGAGAAGGCAAGTGTAGTCTGGGTGTGTTGGAGGCCTATTTATACTTGATCTACAAAATATTGATGTTTTTAAGATTAGCTAGTCTATCCATAGATCATGTAGGTGTCATAAATTATGAGTACATTCCAATAAACCTTCAATAATAGAACCTACAGGATAGTTCAGTGACAAAGGCTATAGATGCCTGGGCAGTACATGCAGTATGGCTATGTGCGCCATATTAATTCAGCAGAATTGACCCAATTTAAATGACAGAATCGCCCATTGGTCGGTGGTTTATGACGCATCTATATGTGGGTGACTTCAGAAAAAATGGCTAAAAGTGTGACGGGAGGGGTAAAAATTCAAAATAGTATTTTCAGTTTTATTTGTGTCGGAATATGTGGTCAACATCCTGGAAATTCTGAAATTACTGAAGTAAACAGGTTATAGTTGATCAATTTTATTTATCTCATGTTTCATGAAGGTAAAACATATAAAATAATGAAAATATCCTGCAACTCACCTCCAAGCTAAGATAACAGGAAATCACCATAGATAGATACCTAAGTATGTTTTGTTGATGGAATAAGGATCGCCATGCAACATATCGCTGATTAATGTGTAATCCAAACACCCACAAACAGAAAAAAGGTTATTTTCATAGTAATTTCCTATATAATTGGCATAAATGTCAAGGAAATGTTTACCTTAAAATGAGTATTCTCTCTCACTGGTTATAAAACTATTTTCACCTGCTAGATAATAACTGTATGTGTCTACATGCACGATTTTGAGGTTATAATCTGAAGTATAGATGCGTAGTGACGTTTTCAGTTTACTCTCTTATTTTATGTAATTATGTTGCACTCCTGACATTTCCTATGGATAACGAATCACATTGTTTAAATCAGTAGCTGGTCATATTTGCTGTCCCTTACCTGCTTACCTCCAAATAATAAGAACATTAAGTTAATGGTAGTATGTTATGCCTAATTATACAACATTTACATGTAGTTATTGGTGGAAAGACAATGATGAATTACGTCACATGCACTAAGATTAATGGTGAAATTAGGATGTCTATGTTTTTTTTAATTAAATGTCATAATAATATTGTCTTGCTAACACAAAAACAATATGTCCTTCAATCAACAGTCTAATGATTTATTTTGAGCATTATTTCCAAAATGAAATAGACCCCCCATACATGGAAATTGTTGCACTCCTGACACATAGTAGAGCGCATTCGTTGGTTCGTGTTTAAGAGGTCAATTTTGCCGATGTATTCCTAAAACAATCGGTTTCGGATAAATACAACATTTCAGTTTACAATAAATAAGACTATGCAATAATTTAAAGTATTGTGTGCAAATAGACAGTGGGAATGATAAAATAGTTCATTACTCTACACACTCTTGGATGATTAATTTGGAAATAGAGATGTTTTTTGTTGTTCTTTTTAATAAAATGTACTAGCTATGATGTATTGCTAAGATATGAGGAGCAATTTTGTTTTAATAAAGAGTTTTGTCATTTGTATTGTACATTTTGAAGATTGGAGAAAAGCGTTGCACTCCTGACACATAATGGAGCACATTCTTAGGAAAACTTTTATTCGTTAAATTTTTATAATTATTTCCTCAAAATAGTTTGTATATCTGAAAACTATAACTATGCAATTGGCAACAACCTACTAACAGCATAACCCGGTACACATCACTTTGCAATAATATTGTGTCGTTGAAGTCAGAATCATAAAGCAATGCATTACTTCACATATATGCCTGCTGAGTAATTTGAAGATTAAGATGGTTGTCTTTTGTTTTTACAACCAAATGTCATAATTATAATGCATTGCTAATATTAGGAACATTATGTTATGTGATAAACTGAGTGTGATAATCGTTATTGAGCATTGTAAAGATAAATTAGGAATTTGTTGCACTCCTGACCCATAGTGGAACACATTCATTTGGTCACTTTTAACAGGTAAATTTAGACGATCATTACTTCAAAATAATCAGAATATCAGAAAGCTACAAATAACAACAACAAAACTGTTTATTTGAATGCACGTTTAATATGCGTGGTTCAGGAATGCCAAAACTGTTTATTGGAAATTTATGGTCACGGTAGACCTAGATGTGTTATGCATCTTTATGATATTGTCCAGGTCTTCCTGTAAAAAATTTAAACGCTCCCTAGAATTCAGAATGGGAGGATGCATTGCGGAGACCACAGTGTTGACTGTTTCCCAGGACTGGTCTTCCATGACTGGCCACACATACAGGCCGGTGGACGTTCTCTTCATGAACTTCACATGCAATTCATTTTCATCTCGCTCCAGTACCAGTGCCATGTATATATTGATGGCATGATTTTTCTTCGCACTCCCAAGCTTTACAGCCACATAGTCTCCTACATTGCAGCTAAAAAAGAACATTGCTAAATTGAGTATTGATTTATACCTGAAATGGTGTTATCATGAAGAACATACCTGATATATATATCAGCATTGTCAAACAGCTTATCCAACCAATTACAGTAAGTGTGTACATGCCTGGTATAGGAGATTGGTGTAAGACTGACATAATGCTGTCCCTGGCGTATATATCCAAGCATAACAGATGGGCTGCCTGTGCCTATTATGGTTTCATTCCCCCCCTCAACAATAGTGATGGTTATACCCAACATCTTCGCCATATGGGCTACTGCAATATGATCTGCGTAGGAGCCATCATGGGACATATCTTCAATGTAATCTTCTAGTGGAATCGTCAGTGAGTAGGTGAGCTGTGTCGTCGCATCCTATAATTTCAGACAAGTTTTGTAATCTTGGAGAGTCGAAAAATTGCTTCAGAAATAAAATGTTTGAATAAAGCCAGTTCTATATGCAAGCAATCCCCATCAAAATTATATGTAGCTCCAGAAATAAAATACTGTATGACGTCTGTGCACATGGATCATAGTTATGTTATAGTTATGTTAGTAAATATATATGTTAGAAAACAATTTTTTTCAAAATTTGTTTTCGATCACCTTAAAGGACGAAAAACACGATAATAAATTTCCGATGTTTACATATGATAAACAAACTGTGTTTTGTACATCCCCAGCCTATACGTTGGTACAACTGTGCTCGTCACATCAAAGCTAAATATGCGGGTGCCAACACGAATTGCCGTGAGACTATTGCTAATGGAGCAGCGACCATGTGTCAGACATGTGACACATTGCTAGGCTAATGTCTGGCCTGCTTTCTTGCCTTAAATATTTGTTTGGGTTTCGGATGGGTAATTTTGATCAGTATTGTAAAATTAATTTTCAAATTGGACATATCAACAGGCGGGATAGCTTCATTGTATATTATTTCTTTTCCAATTTTTACCTAGCAAACCCACCGTGGTTGGTAATGAATGCACATACCTCGGATAATGCCTTCATATAGGCCACTAACATGTGCCTAAGTTCCTGGTGTGTGTGTTGTTGAGACATCTGGTCACTTAAGGACCAATAGAAGCAGTTACCATCTCGAGGAGCATCATGAACTATACACTTCTTCTTGTACATGGCATCTTGAAATCTGGCAAAATTCTGAGCTGCGATAGACTTTTCAATCATCATTGAACGAATACTGGCACATATCACATCGCTACCAACACCACCATTATCACTATCTGAATCAACTAATGTTTCTAGGTTAAGTAGAGAATAGTAGAGAATAAAAATTAGGAGAAAGCAAGGCGAGAAAAATAGACATGCTAGGCAACATACTACAAACTATACAAACTACAACATGTATACTAATACTATACATCTATGCAACATACTACAAAAATGTAATATTTTGTATTGAGCATGCAAAAAGATACAAGAAGCACCAGTAGAAGGCAAGCCATGTTTAGCTAGGCAACATACTACAAACTATACAAACTACAACATGTATACTAATACTATACATCTATGCAACATACTACAAAAATGTAATATTTTGTATTGAGCATGCAAAAAGATACAGGAAGCACCAGTAGAAGGCAAGCCATGTTTAGCAAATTCAAACAGCCCAGCGTCACTGAAAGCTGGGGTTGGGAAGTCAGGGGAAGGATAACTACAGACACCATCATCACCACTATCTAGATATAGATGTTAAGAAGGCAAAAACAAGCAAAGAATAGAGCTCTACCATGTACTACAAGCAAAATATATTACATTATTTCGTGAAGCATGCAAAAGGATACGTGAAGCAATTAATTCATTAATAGTAGGTGAACCCGGGCAATCCACTTCAGACAAAGTTGAGGCTGTGAAATCTGGTGAAGGATGGCATCAATTTAGTATATATTGTGAATAGATGTAAACATCAAAGACGTTTAATTAATCAAGGTCAATTGTGAATGATGTAAATATTGTTGATTGTGAATCAGTGTAATGAAATAAATGCATTTATTACAGTTTATCAGTGTAATAAAAAAAATAATATTTACTGATTTGTTTATCCACATGATATTCAGTTTGTTTAACATCATGATCTGCCAGCTGCTGTGATGATACAATCTTTCCTGTTGTCATATCCAACATCTTGGGCGTCATCCTGAACTTGCCGAGCTTGCATGGTCCACTGACTAGACGGAGGCAAACATCACAACTGCAGCTCAAATCATTGCACTCAACGACAGTTGTTTCTGAGTGATATGAATGGACCATATGGAATTGCTGTGTTCCTTTCAGTGACTTAAGTCCAGTTGTTTTCTTGGGAGCCCTTTTTTGGATCTCCTGTGTAGGAATGTAGATATAACTTATGGACTCACCGGATCTATTCTTTTCTCGTTGAACATTCGTTTCATTCTTCACTAAGGCCAAATATGCATAATATGCGTTGTTGATTGTCTTGCCACTCAGCATGATCCTATCCAATTTCTTATTTGTCGTTGCTCCTAAGCCATCACTGGGACCTTTACCATGACCAGCTTCTGTGTAATGATAAACAATGTGGATATTGTTTTCTCTTTCAAGCATTGGGAGGTGTGCAAAAGCTTCTACACATTTATATTGAACAGCACAGTTATCTGACCAGCGATGAAGCACATCTATGGAAGGGCCAGGACTATTTCGCAGGTGAGTCAACACTTTGTTTGTGAACAGGTAGACAGCTGCAGCATTGTGTGTCATATGATTGGAAAGAATGACCAGTGATTCTTTGATAATGTCTGGATTTTCTTCTGTGCTGTGCTGTCCATGTCTAACTATGAAGATTGGGTGGAGTGTTATTTGCTGTTGTGTCCAATGTGCTGACTCTATCTCATCTTGTAGCTGCAGGGCATAGTTTTGTGAAAAATCCATAACAGCAACACAGTGATTTAGAGGAAGATTTGTCATGAGATCAGACTCTACATTATGCTGGTAATTTGTACGAAATATGTGACTGGATTGAAACTTCATGTCGTCAGTAACTTCCATCACCATGTAAACTTATGCATGCCTAACGCAGTAGGCAAACGCAGAGATGATAACTGCTGTTGACCTGGCCAGAATCGGACACCGTCAAACAACAATCCATTATGGATTGGAGTATGATTGGATTCAGTCGTTACCGGACTGTCCGGGATGGTCTGCCAAAGGTCAGAAGATCCATTAAGATAGGCCGACTCACAGAGTGAGTCACTGGCAGCCTCGCCACGAAATGTATGTTAACGCAATGTTGGGATTATGTTTATATATGATTAGATGTTAAATCCATGCTGTAATTATTATTAGATATGATGATGGGGCCGCATATAAAAGGTCGAGCGATGGCGACCAAAGAGTGGTGCGCGCCTAACGGGTGAAGTAAGCGAGAAGGCTACGTATTGTGTTTCCCTGTCATGTTAGACAGGGTAAACCGACGATTGGACTGTATGTGATCTTATGTGTTCTACACAGTGAAATGAATGAAATAAATACGACTTTTGACCCAGAATCATGGTGTCTGTGTTAATACAAATCTGGAATCTATAGAGTTTATAACCAGCTCTTCGCCGTCCGCCTTGTCGTATTGGCGTCAGGACGACGTCAAGGGCTGACGTTTTATAAATGGCGAGTTTGCTTTCAGGATCTGTGTAGACAATTTAAATTTTGAAAAGTTGACAATGTCTCAGCCAGACACTACAAAACGCACTGTGGCAGCAGACGCAGGCCACATGGAAAACACTGTGCCGGCAGGCAAGCCATACGTCACGGCCAAATCCGATACGTGCGGACAAACAGTACAGGCTGCTGCGGGTGAAACTACACAGGACAAGCCCAAGGTTATTAAGCTGCTACCGCGGACGCAATGGGCGCCAATGTCTCACAAGGAGAAGAAGAGGGTCTTGAGGATCTGTGAGGCGTTGGCTGAGTTCCCAGAGCTCACCAGCGACGAGGAGGCGTTTGAGGAGGAGATGGAGGCATGGATGGAGATGTGCTGAGATCTACAACATCGGCCAGATCTTGCCAAAACTGTGAGTAAACTGGTGACAGGGTCCAGAAAAACTTTGTTTTAAAAGGGTAAGCTGTCCTTTTTTAAGTATGGATCCTGCCCAGTTTAAAGAGTATACCGACGGCATGGCCGTCCTAGAGACAACCCGAACCCTCAGACGTCACCACGAACAATGTAAGCAGGCGTTGATACGGCAAACGACGCCGTGTGACGGAACCAGCCCGGCGGGCGTCAGGGCCTGGTTCAAAGACATTGAGTTGGCTGGCGCCGAGGTAGGCGCCGAGAACCAGATAGAGGTCGCTGCTAGGACTGCGGCTGGCTCATTGCGCTGGGAGCTGGAGCGCTAAATCGCTGGCGTCCTGGCCACCAATGACCAAATTAACGCTCGTTTTAATGTGCCGTGGGCAGATGTGAAGGCCCATCTGCGGACCTCGTTCCTGAATGTGGACGAAAGTAGTGCCCTCCGCGACGAAGTGGAAAAGACCCGGCAAAGTGCCTACGAGCCAGAAGCAAGTTTCAGCCGCCGGTTCCGGGAAGTCGCTGACGCCGCCTACCCGGGAGAAGGTAGAAACGAGGATCAGAATAGAATTCTGATCCGCGCTTTTGCCAGGGGGCTGCGCAGCGACGAACTCGCAAGAAAGCTGGTGGAAGAGGGCAACCCTACCACGCTGGAAGAGGCCTTTTCCACCCTGGCTGGCTACAGTGCCAGGAAGGACGCATACGCGCGGCTGAGTCGGCATGAGGAGCCGATGGAGGTCGCGCCGGTGAACCCCGCGTCACCGCGGCCAGTAGTCGCACGGGACGACCAGACTACTGCCACCCTACTGAAGAAACTCTTGCAGAGCCAGGAGCGGCTCCAGACGAAGGTGGCAAAGTTGGAGGCCCAGGCAAGGCCACCGCGGACCACTGCCGCTCCTGCGACTCGGCCAGCATTCCGGGAGAGAGGACCAGAACAACCCCCGCGTACTGTGCAAGAGCCCGGGGCTGGTTGGACCCCCGACGGAAAACCTCGTTGTTTAGGGTGCGGCCGCGTAGGCCACATGCGCCGAGAGTGCCGCCAAAGCCGTGCGGGAAACGGACAGAAGTCGTAGGTGCGGTGTCAGGTCGACCAGTGGTCGATTTACAGGTTGGTGGCCTGTCCATTGGTGCATTGGTGGACACGGGAGCCTCCTGTACGCTCCTACGACTAGACATATTTCACACACTGGCGGATCGTGCTCATCGCCACAGGCTCCTGGCAGACGCCCCAGCGTTGCGAGGCGTCTCCGGCGCATCTTTGGACGTCAGAGGGTCGACCGAAATCAAAATCCAAGGGGTGGCAAAGCCAATCCGGGTTACGGTTTTGGGCGACCTGCCGTGCAAAATGGTGCTGGGAGAAGATGCACTACAGGATGGCCAAGGCATAATCGATTTCGGTCGAAATGTGTTGAGATGGCATCGAAGGGAGTGGCCAATGCGACGCATTGAGCACGCCTTCGAGGCTAGCCTTGGTCAGGTATTGCCAGAGACTGGGGATGAGCAGATCAACCAGTTAATTCAGAAAAACGCAGACCTATTTTCAGCAAAAGGTGAGCCAAATGGTTTTTGTTCGAATTCTCCCATACATATTAAAACCAACCACCCTCCCATAAGTCAGGCCGCTTATCGCACTCCACTGTCAAAACGTAAACTTGTAGAGGAGGCGATCGCTGATATGTTGACTGAAAATGTAATCAGGCCGAGTGAGTCGGCCTGGGCGAGCCCGATCACGCTGGTCCCAAAGCGTGACGGCTCTACACGGTTTTGTGTGGATTACCGTAAGTTGAATTCAGTCACCATTCGCGATCAGTATCCCCTACCCCAAATTCAAGATATTTTTGACCAAGTTGGAGGCAGTACTATTTTTTCCTCTTTGGATCTTAAGGCCGGATACTGGCAATTAGCCGTAGCAGAAGACTCGATTGAAAAAACAGCATTTCGATGTCACTTAGGCCATTATGAATTTTTACGGATGCCATTCGGACTTACGAATGCACCCGCAGTATTTCAAAGAATGATGGACAAGGTACTAGCGGGTCTCATTGGCCGCATTGTCATGGTCTATCTAGATGACATAGTCATTTATAGCCGTAGCGAAGAGGAGCACGTACAGCATTTAGAGCTCGTATTTGCTCGCCTTCGTGAGGCTGGGTTACGTTTAAAACCAACAAAATGTTTCTTTGGCCTAGAGGAGATCAAACTGCTTGGTTATATAGTAAATCGGGATGGGATCCATACTGACCCAGAAAAAGTCAAGGCTATTGCTAAGCTAACCCCACCCCGGGATTTAAAGGGTGTGCGGTCATTCCTAGGGATGACAGGGTTTTACCGGCAATGTTTACCAGATTATGCGCAAATAGCGGAGCCTCTCGAAGAATTGAAACGAAAATACGCACATTTTGTGTGGGGACCGTCTCAAAGCGAAGCGTTCGAAAAATTAAAACAGTTATTAACTTCCTCCCATGTCATGACCGCCCCACGCACTGATAGGCCGTATAAACTGTATACCGATGCATGTGACTATGCCGTGGGAGCAATTTTAGTGCAAGTGGACGATAGTGGGACTGAAAGGGTTATTCAGTATGTATCACACTCTCTTTCAAGCGTTCAACGACGCTGGGCTACAATTGAGAAAGAGGCCTATGCGGTAGTCTATGCCATATCAAAATTACGCCCCTATCTTTATGGTGCCGACTTCACAGTTTATACCGATCACAAGCCCCTCACTTCTTTATTCACGAAAGAAATGCAGAACACGAAAATTCAGCGGTGGGCTGTATTACTATCAGAATATGGCGCTACAATACAATACCGTAAGGGTAAAAATAATATTCGCGCAGACATGTTATCCCGCATTCCCCCAGAGACAGGCATACATACTATCGATTGCGATGACTGGGTGGACCCCACAGCCATCCCTGAGCAGGACACTTCTGATGTGCTGCCATTACTATACGATGGCCTTGATCTCGAGGAGGTCAGCAAAGCACAGCACAAAGAGTTTCCTGACATATTACAGTCGCTCACCGAGGACAGTGACGACTATACATTAATTAAAGGCCGATTATTCAGCATAGCACTACCCTCCCCAAATTCAGCCTGTTATCCACGTCTAGTATTACCTGCGACTTACCGGGAAAGAGTCATTAAAAGAGCCCACAAGGAAGTGGGACACATGGCTACCGGCAAAACGCTTGCGCGTCTGCGCGAGGCGTATGTTTGGCCAGGTATGCGACGTGAGATAAACGAGCTGTTAAAACTGTGCCCAGTCTGCCGTGTTCACCAACGTCGTACAGATCATGTACCAATGGGTGAGATGCCGTTAGCGGCATATCCAATGCAGATAGTCGGGGCAGATTTGATAGGACCGTTTGTCCCCTCTCATAATGGGAATAGATATGTATTGACATTGATCGATCATTGCACAGGGTGGGCAGAAGCGTTTCCCCTAAAAGACAAAACAAACGCCAGCGTTTGGCAGGCGTGGGCGACCCACGTCGTACCACGTCACGGCGCACCGGAAGTCCTAATTACAGATAACGGACAGGAATTTAAAGCCACCGCCTGGCGTACATATTTGAAGCAACTGGGCGTAGAACACCGCACCACCACCCCCGTTCACCCTCAGAGTAATGGCCGAACCGAGCGTTTTAATCGCACGTTAAAAGAGTTGCTAGCCAAATCTGTGAATAATTATACACCAGATTGGGAAGATCGGCTTGGAGATTGTCTTGCGGCATACCGCGTGAGCGTCAGTGACGTCACTGGACACACCCCTTTCTTTTTACTTTATGGGCGCCGTGTTCGAACACCGCTGACACGGCTATTACAGCCACGCACCGCCAATCATTTCGGTAACCGTCTGGATGACTTATCATCAGCTCTTCAGACGGCACGCCATGCCACAGCAGACAGTCGTAAGTACAATAGGCAACGATTAGCGAACCGCGCCGATGCAAAAGATATTCATGTTGGTGACACGGTCTTACTCAAAGCGGAGGAGCGATTAACATTAACTAGCCGCTGGGATCTGCAGTGGGAGGTCGTGCGCGTGCGCGGTCCTGTCCTGTGGCTCCGCCAACAACAGAGCGGTAAACTTCGCGTCGCTAATCGTGAAAAAGTAAAGTTAGTGGACCCCCACCTCAACTGGGATGAGATTACGCCACGCCCACGCCGTACTCAGCGTCGCCCCCGTGCAGTAATCGGTGGCGCTCCCATAATTAGACCGCCACAAACCCCCCCGAACGGGCTGGCACGCGCCGGTCAGGAGGAGTGCGAACCTTCACAGACGCCGCCAACGGTCGAGCCTTCACAGGGAGACTCACACGCGCCCCCAGCGGCAGAAATCGACATTCCTCTGTCGCCAGGTTCCCCCACCCCTTCCACCCACTCGGGACATTCCGTGGGATCGGGACCCTCCTCAGTAATTATGGATTCCCCACCACAGGACAACCCCTCCCCCTGTCGGTTGACATTAACTCGCCGAGAGGAAGGATGGGCCGTCAAACAGCCTACAAATTTTCCGCCCCCTAATTTGCCAGATAATGTGCCCCCTCTGAAATTATGTCGCCGAAATCGCCGCTGGGCAATTGACGGCCGGGCTTCAATAAAACGCCCTGCGCCCGATGTTCCTCATCGACGACAGCGCGGTCGATACATGTTACGTCGCACACCTAAACGACGCTTACCATTTTGCTCACCTCCGTCACCAGATCACCAGAAACGTGCAAAATGCGAGTTGCTAACTTCCGTGTGTGCGTTTGCTGGCTAGCTGTATGTCACGCGGCACAGATGCCCTTCATGTTGACGGACAACGTCCCACACCTGTTGAGTGACGGACTGTTAATTACTCGTGCCTCGGACATACACGTGCGCCGCGGGACATACACAGTCTTAGTGGTCATAGACGCTCCCAGAAGCGAGCCTCGCATGGAGGAGCGTCTGAATGAATTAAGACTGGTCATAGAAAAACTGGGAACCCATCAGAACTATTCGCGTACGACTCGAAATGTTTGGGAGCAGCGCATCCGCGACATGGAGGCCACGATGACACCTCCCTCGCAGATGCTTCCCAACACACGAATTAAACGAGGTTTGTTCAATTTTGTGGGTGAGATTGGAGCTACATTGTTCGGCACAGCCACAGAGAACCAGGTGGCTCAGTTAAAACATCACATTACCAAAGCCCAAAGAACAAATAGACGTATTGTCCACGCCACCAACGAACTGATATCGGTGGTCAATCAGACACGGGCTGAGGTAAGTCTCAATCGCCAACACCTCGTTGCTGTTGAACAATTCGCCAAGGAGCTGTACGCTGAATTAGTAACTTACCGCCGTGTATTAGATGGGTTCGTGGGCAGTTTAATTGCTCTGGAAGAGAGCACCCAGATCGATCGGATTTTGTCTGCCCTAGAGAGTGTACATAATCTTTGGCTGCGCGAATCCGATCGCTATCAGCGCCAACGCGCATCCCTAGAATTGGGACAGCTAACGGAGGAGATATTGCCTCCTAACGAGCTGATGCTGATTCTAGAGAATAGTCAGGGCGTTGGTCTGTTTTCGCCGGGTCTCGCTTGGTATTATCAACATATATCGTTAGTACCAGTGTGGGAAGAGACCCGACGCTTGGTGTTCACAGCCCAACTGCCTCTGATGGACAAAATACGGTACGCTCGTTACCGTATCCGTTCGTGGCCGGTTCCTGTTAATGGATCGGGCCACACCCTCCAGGTACAAACCCCCGAAGATGTCGCCGTTGATACGCAACGTGGCGGAATATTTGAACCCCACGACTGCGTAGGCAGCGAGCCGGCCATCTGTCGTTCGGGTCCCATTTACGGCAGGGGTCGTCTTCTCTGCACCAGAGGTATTCTGAATGGTGACGTCACTCAACGAGGCAGCTGTCTGTTTACCGCTGCTCGAGAGACAAGCCCTGAGGGGTATGCAGGGGAGGTGGCGCCTGCCATGTATGCTATTAGTACCTACGGAGAGGGATATTCCATACATTGTCGTGGAAAACCGGAAATACGACAAAATATGGAAATAGGCATATTTATATTAAGAGTGGCTGCTGACTGTCGAGTGCAGGGTCGAGATTGGACACTCCCAGGGGTGGCCCATCTGCAGGCTCAGTTAGCGATAACACCAGCTATTCTTACTCATCTGCCATTGAATATATCCACCCTTGTACCGCAAGAGCTCTTACAAACACGCCTCGAGCATCCGGACTGGCAAGCATTACCACAAATTGAGGACATAACCCTTGAAAAATTAAATGCTCGGGTGCCCAGTTGGACATTGGACACGTCCGGCCGGCGGTCCTCGTTCCGCTGGGCATTGCCGCTGTCTTTGTTGTCGCCGGTTGCTCTAGTCATTGGTTGTGCGCTCTTGCTATGGTGGAAGTGTCCGGCAGCCCAGTTGTGGAAACTTCGCCGTGGTCTCCTGACGGAGGCAGTCAAACCTCCAACTCCTACAACAGCTGGAGCCCATTGGATCGCAATCACGCGACCAGAGAGGGCAGGTGATCAAGTGTAATGCCTATAATCCTGTAACGTTGTGTGATGCGCATCCCCGTAATGTATCATTGTTGTGTATCTATGTTGTATATGATTGTATCACTGTTGTACACTAGTATAGAAGAACCCCTCACAAGTACACAAGTTGGTCGTATTTGACTTACGTGAAAGTACTATCATTGTGGGACTCACCATCCAGGGGTGAGCGTACTTGTTGTTACTTAAGAAATGTTCATCTTACTCACATTCCGGGTACCACTGTTGGAGGTCCATGCATAATTTTATCAGTGTTAGTTGGAGTTAAAAGAACATAATCCGTTTTTTTAACTTTGAGGGATAGGCCTATGTAAACTTATGCATACCTAACGCAGTAGGCAAACGCAGAGATGATAACTGCTGTTGACCTGGCCAGAATCGGACACCGTCAAACAACAATCCATTATGGATTGGAGTATGATTGGATTCAGTCGTTACCGGACTGTCCGGGATGGTCTGCCAAAGGTCAGAAGATCCATTAAGATAGGCCGACTCACAGAGTGAGTCACTGGCAGCCTCGCCACGAAATGTATGTTAACGCAATGTTGGGATTATGTTTATATATGATTAGATGTTAAATCCATGCTGTAATTATTATTAGATATGATGATGGGGCCGCATATAAAAGGTCGAGCGATGGCGACCAAAGAGTGGTGCGCGCCTAACGGGTGAAGTAAGCGAGAAGGCTACGTATTGTGTTTCCCTGTCATGTTAGACAGGGTAAACCGACGATTGGACTGTATGTGATCTTATGTGTTCTACACAGTGAAATGAATGAAATAAATACGACTTTTGACCCAGAATCATGGTGTCTGTGTTAATACGAATCTGGAATCTATAGAGTTTATAACCAGCTCTTCGCCGTCCGCCTTGTCGTATTGGCGTCAGGACGACGTCAAGGGCTGACGTTTTATAACCAGTTCCTTAATTTCCAATGTTTTCTGCACCTGCTTCCATTTCTTCACAGTTCTTTTCTTTCCCACCTTGTCAGTATAACTTGCATTTCCCTGTTCCCACTGTTGATATTTAGCATGGTTATCCTGTGATGCTTGAATTAGTGGTTGGTAATAATCTAATATATAGTCTGTGCCACAGTTTTCACAAGCGCGGTCAATACATTTTCGAGTCGGTGTCCCAGAATGTTCACACAATGTATTCTTGGAAAGTTGCTTGACTGTGGTGCTCAGTTCTTCCATCCGTAGCTTACTGGCTGTCTTATTCAGAGCTTCCACCTTTTGTTCTATGTTGTAGTCTCTGGTGCATATACATACTCTACGACAAGCTTGATCCAAAATTCGGATGTTTCTGGGTATAGATTTACGAAAAGTAGTGTACTTGCGATCATATTGTGGATGGCTCTTCTTGAAGTCTTGATAAGCCTGGAACTTGGTACAAAGAAGATGACGTTTTGCGACTGGTACACCACCAATCAGGACAGTGTCTTTTTTATTTGGCATCACTCTTGAATTATCCTCCAGGTACTTGATAATCTGTAGTCTCCATTTTGAGCTATGCTGTTGAGGCTTAGAAGTCTTAATTATTTTTACCTCGGATCTCTTCAGGTATCTATTTAGAGTGTATTGGTTTTTGTACAATGCATAATTTGCCCCCTCTGTGAAAGACAGCTGTCTTTTGATGTTAATAAGTTGTCTCGTAGGACGCCCAACTTTGGTCATCTGAATAGTGTTAGCTACCATGTCTGTTGTAGTGACAGATGATGGTGCAGAATGTACTATAGGCCTACATGTACTGTTGTCTAAAATGGATTTTCTTCTTGGTGTGGCATTATTTATTATGTGATTCATTGTGGTGGCCCAGGCTTTGGGGGTTCCAGGCAACTGAGCGCGTACCCGTTGGGCACGCTTCCTGGTGCGTGGTGATGCTGGAGTATTCAGCACGTTTGGTGTGACTGGCGTGTCAACACTAGCTGGTGGATTTGCAGGTTCTTTCTCAGCAACGTTGGTGGCATCTTTTTCACGTGTTTGAGCTTCTTTTTCTTTTCTTGCTTTAGCATTGGCCCTACTTCGCTGTTTCCACAGTCTCTGTGCTTCTCGAACTTTATTATCAACTTCTATGTTCGATTTACGTAGATGTTTTAGTTTGTCTTTGTATTTTTTGTTTTGCTCTTGTTTGGCCTTTGTCAGCTCGACAGCCTTTTCTGGGTCTTTCCGCTGCTGGATCCTCCAATTTGCGACACGGGCAGTACAGGTGTTTTTACTTTTATTTGGTGGTTGTCCTTTCTTGTTCAGTCTTTGGGACTTTCTCTTGCTAAATGAAGGCAAACTCACCTTCAATGGATTCATAGTTGGTGTGTATTAAAATAAATAGCTAAGTACTCATCTGAAACATAGTCAAGCCAGACATGTGATCTATCACATGCAATCCATTACTATTACTTCGGAATCCTTGTATATTCTATTGTATTACTACTACTCAAGCATCTATTACTATTACACTAACTTGATCCACCCACCGTCAATAAAAACAAATACAAGGATTACCAAAAGCAGCTTCAGATCATGTTATAGTCTACTGATCAATAATTGTTGATAATAAGCGGAATAGTCTAAATTATAAGGATATTCCAGTGATAAAAAAAGAAAAGTAATAGAATATTATCAAAGTACAAGTGTGCTGTGTGTGTTAAAAAGTACAATAAGATAGTCGACAACATGCGAATTTCACTTATAAGTGCATGCACGTTTATGCGCGGAGATACGGTACATATTTCATCTCATAAAAATCAGAACAAATAAAAATAAGACCTTTACCTGCAATGCTGGGATAAATTACTGATCCACCTTCTGCGACTCTGGCCCAGCATTACTACAACATTGGTTCAGCGTCTTGTGTTTGCTGAGTCCGGTAGATAATACCCAGTCAACACGATACACTGACCCAATGTTGGGCCATCGTCTGCGACGTTGGCCCAACATTAATTCAATGTTGTATTATTCAATGTCAAAGGCGCCGGTTCAACATTAACCCAGCATTGGCTCAATGTCTTATTTTTACTGGGAAGCCTATGCCGTTCTCTGATCAGATATTTGCGTGCCTTGTATTAGACTACTATAAATTGTTAATTCTCTACATTTTTTATTCAAGATATTCTTTCCCGAAATAAATATTGCCAAAACTATCAAACATAGAAAAATACTAGGGTCTATTGTATATTTAGAGGTTTAGATCTAAGTGTTTACCCAGCAAACACGACATGTTGTCCCGATGTTGGGCCAATGCTGGGCCACCGTCTACGACGCTGGCCCAGCATTGGTCCAACACAGGGACAACGTGTCGTCTCGTCCATTGTTTACTTTTAAGACGTCAGGACGCATTAAGACATGTAAGACGGTCCCTGCACACATAACGGATAGTAGTTCCAACTCCCGTCAATAGGTGATACCACTGCATAATGTATTACACGCATTTGTATGGTGAAATTCGCAAGTGTACCATTTTATTGTAGGCCTACAGCTATTCCTAACTTAGCCATTAATTATCGGTATCTATTACTTGACCATCTTATTCTATAGTCTTACTCTACTAGATCTATTTAGTATTATTATTACTTTCATTTTTTCCCGATGTATTAGGCTTACTAGTAGGCTCTAATTACAGTAAAATTGTTCCAATTATTTCTTTATTATATATTACTATTACTTATGAGACTAACACATAGACCCTACATGTTTGAGCCGAGCCACATGCAATACTATATTAATGTCACATAAACATGATAAATGTAGATGTGGCCAAACATTCAGGGGTCAAGGCTGATTCATGAGGGGTGTGTTCTAAACACTGACCAGTCCAGCAAACACATGACACTAACCCAATGTTGGTTCAATGCTGTGCTACTGTCTACAATGCTGGCTCAACTCTGAGCCAGCATTGGATCACCTACTGCAACTGCTGGGAAGGCAGTGACACGTGCTCATGTCAGCCTGCCATTGTTGCGGACCTATGCTGGGCCAACATCTACCATATCGGTCACGCCCATATAGTGACAGTGTGACGTCACAAGCAGAACAATTGTTCACGTGAATTATGCCACCCATTTCTAGGTCAAGAGTGTGACTTGATGGCCTACTCAGTAGTACTGTCCTATTTCTGTGATATATGCCTGCTGCAGCTAAACATTCCGACTCAATGCTCAATGCTGTTTTGGACCTACGCCGCAGACGTTGGGGCAACATTAAAACAGCATTGGTTCAACGTATTGTGTTTGCTGAGTTAATAATTGATGATTTCAGTGCACATAATAAATACCTCTCCCCATCTGTAGCCCGCGCCACGCTCGTTGATCAGGGATAATAATGTATGTCAGGAGTGCAACACTCAACATGTGAATAGACTGGTTCTATGTGACAGAAGGAATGTATGACATAATAGACCACTTATAATTATCTATCTTCTCAATAGATGATGATGGCATGCAAAGTAATAGCCCTAATTATCGAAAGACTAAAAGTAAATACTTGGTGTGAGTCAAAACAAGCGCTATACATGGTCAATGAGATGTAATCCAATCATTTTGAATGTGAAATGTTGTATTTACTGCCCGGATTATAAACAATTCCATATAATAAACTTCACCGTGCTTCATAAGCTACGATAACAAATTTCTATCAAAATTTTGGTGACTTGAATGCAAGTGAATGACAATGACGGTTCAAGCTAAATATGCCATGTATTTGTTGCACTCCTGACATGTCGGTTTTATTGAACTGTGGCTCACAGATTGAAAAATATAAAAAGTTTATGATGGTCATCTGACCTCAGCTGTCAGTCGCCACTGATATAGACAATAATATAAATCATGACATTTCATATTGAGAAGCAATGTGTTGTTTAAGTTTGTTGTTGCACTCCTGACACGTGGGGCGTAGTCTTACAAAACCCCCCCTTGTGACTATAGCAAGACATTTATGAAAGTAGTGCAAGTACGAAACACAAGCTAACATCCAGGTGGAACATAACTAATAGTTGTGGTCCACTTGTTGAATGATGCAAAAGTATAATTAGCCCGGCATTTCACAGTAACTATAATTCTCTGTATTTTCATTTTAGCTATTGCAATTGTTTTAAGATTCCACAATCTGATCGAAACATAAAATAATGAATTGGTTTCGGGACAAAATCATCCAAACATGTAATACTCAAATAAAATAGACACATTTATTAGGTTAAGACCACAGTTTTATATCCATACAAATTGCAATGTAGAGGAATTGTTTTCTTGTCACGCAAAATGTGTTGCACTCCTGACATTTTAGCAACATTATTGAGCATATTATTTTAATGGCTGTACGTATTTCCATAATTTTTTCACCACTGAATGTTATCACCTTGGTACATATTCCAAGATGATTTCCTAGAACATTAACTATTCCCTAGTGGACAAATGCTGGGAAATACGTAATTAGCCATTTTTTCTGAAGTCACCCGTGTGGTTAATCTATGGTTATAGTCAGTGTCTGTCATATCTGTAGTGTAGGCCTACTGACATGACACAGTGGTTTATGACGCATCTATATGTGGTTAATCTATGGTTATAGTCAGTGTCTGTCATATCTGTAGTGTAGGCCTACTGACATGACACTGCATGACTGATGGTAGACTTAAAATATGCCGTGACGTCATAATGCGATAAAAAATAACTGGACTAATTCTAAGACTACAGTTATGACAGTACAGTAGATCATAAGGTTAAAACTATAGTTCTCAGGCGCGGATCCAAAGGGGGGGGGGATCGCAGGGGGCGCATGCCCACCCCTTTTTGCGCCAAATTCGTTAAAAGTGCTCTAAGTTGGCAAAAAAAAAAATTCAAATCCTGGATCCGCCCCTGGTTCTATAGTCTATAATTCTATCATGGATTAATGAGAGTTTTAATCCGGACCATGGTTCTATATATTTAGGACTAGACTAGGTCTACTCATTTCAATGCCTTAGTATATAGTTTTGTGAGGACTTCAAATAGGTTCTCCTGGCCCAGTTTAGCCTATAATGTGCACAAAGGTGGCCTAAAGCCCAATTCATTTCATTTTCAAATAGCCTAGGGTTTGATAAAAATGGTTAAAATAAATATTCAGGGATATATATAATATAGACTATATGGGGCTGTTCGACAATTAGACTACGTAACGCTTGGAGAGGGGGGTTATAAGGGATGCGTTACGGAGCGTGGTCAAAGTAACGATAAAAATACCTACAAAGACGTGGGGGATAAATCTCAAAATAAGCATTAGGCCTAGTGTTAAATTGTTGAAACGACCCCCCTCCCCCCCAATGAATGCTTATCCACCAGACGGAGCATGGGGGTAGCCTAGGCCTAAATAATGCTATTTATTATATCGTGTGGTCTACATTAATATATAGACAAGTTTTTGTATTAACTTGTTATTTAGGCCTATATCTACAATTATTTTAGTAGGCTACCTGTACATTTTTTTATAGTCTATTTTATTATTGTATTACCTAGCCTCCTAAGGGTGTCTTTACAATTTTAAGTCCTGTAAGCCTAGGCTTAATTATAAATAGGCCCACATGACTTAAAAACTACGTCAACATGGGTTACAAAGCAAAAATTTAAATGTAAGACTGCTAAAAAAATGGAAAATGTCAGGTTCGATGACATTCTAGGGTAGACCCAACGCATCTATAGGCCTATCTCACAATAAAAAAAAATAAGTGAACATATATAGTTAGATGTCTGCCAAATTATTGGGAAATAATCTTTACAACATTTTATGAAAAACGCTAGATAATTGACTGAGTATAATCATGATAATCAACGAAAAGCTGATTTACACCAGTGGTCATAATAGTCTATACAGACAGAGTATAATACAGCAAAATAAAACATTTTAATTTTAAAAATATTAGATTATATATATTGAAGGGGTGGGGGTCTTGTACATTGTCATTGGTGGACTTTGTATCATGCACTTATAATTATGTTATGAATGTGGACCTATCTATTCTGGGCCTACAGGCCATGTGGTCTCACCACCCCAAATGCCAGTCCCATTGAAACGCATGTATAATGCCAACATTCCAAGGGCCGAAATCACCACTTTCGTCCCTAGCTGCCCCCCTATGTTACACACCATAATAAAGCCTGAGCTGTCCTTTTTCAAAAACTGCTTCGAAAATGGTATGCTAACTTCCTGCGTTTTGAGTTACGCTCACATGTTGGTAAAAAGGTCCATTTTGCCCAGATCTCCCGAAATATTCTTGAGCCCATTCCCAGAAAAGACACAAATCCTTCTCACCGCATGTGTCCATCCGAAAATCTCACATAACAGTTATACCTCATATCACAGATAGCGAAAACAGTGTGTGCTTACAATTTATCCACATAATTACAACATTCCTGTATTTTTCTTAATTCACCAGAGGCGGAAACAACCATTTAAAGCAGTAATTTGGGTAGGGATTCTCTAGTCAGTAGCCACCCGGCTTGGATTTCGGCTCATTTAGGGTGGTGAGACCATATATAAAAAATTAAATTATTTTTGTTTTATTTTTTTCAAACAAGGATGGAACAGCAAGTTGTTCTGATCAATATATTTTTTAAATTTTTCGAATACATCGAATGATGTTGCTTAGGGAGCTCTTTTATTAGGCACTGATATTGTGAAAATCAGCCCTTTTTCCGTAATTTTGCACTGCGGGAAACGTGGTTAGATGAAGTTGCAGTTCCTACTCTTATTTAATCACAATAGGTAGTCATGGTGACCATTTATTATTTAGAATTATGAAGAAAAATAATATATTAATTGGGATAAATGGTTAATGACATTAAAAAGGATTAAACTTCCCGTATTTTACTATGTATTTGTACCCATACAACAAGTCAAAGTAGCAAAACAAAGCATGTTGTCTACGAATTACCAACAAAAACACGCCCTCCTGGGCCTATCTTCCAGTTGTCACATCCATCCATCAATTATATGTCTTTTATTCGAAATTTTACAGCCTATTTTGTTGCATCGACTATCAGAATACAATTAAACACAGTTTGAATACTTTTTATTTCTATTCAACAGCAGAAACATTAAAATATATAATCCTAACCCTGCTTCAATGCCCTATACACACATGGTCTCACCACCCCAAATGCCAGTCCCATTGAAACGCTTGTATAATGCCAACATTCCAAGGGCCGAAATCACCACTTTCGTCCCTAGCTGCCCCCCTATGTTACACACCATAATAAAGCCTGAGCTGTCCTTTTTCAAAAACTGCTTCGAAAATGGTATGCTAGCTTCCTGCGTTTTGAGTTACGCTCACATGTTGGTAAAAAGGTCCATTTTGCACAGATCTCCCGAAATATTCTTGAGCCCATTCCCAGAAAAGACACAAATCCTTCTCACCGCATGTGTCCATCCGAAAATCTCACATAACAGTTATACCTCATATCACAGATAGCGAAAACAGTGTGTGCTTACAATTTATCCACATAATTACAACATTCCTGTATTTTTCTTAATTCACCAGAGGCGGAAACAACCATTTAAAGAAGTAATTTGGGTAGGGATTCTCTAGTCAGTAGCCACCCGGCTTGGATTTCGGCTCATTTAGGGTGGTGAGACCATGTAGGCCTAACCCATCATAGTAACCCATACATGTAACATGCTCAGTGCGTGCATGCATCACACATATATCATGCATTGTGACGTCACAGTGCAGTCATAGCTTTGTTGTTGTGGTTACTGACTGGTCTCGCTCTCTAATAACAAAAGCAACACTCCACAATATGTTCCTGTATAATTTAGGGCGAGAGCACTGTAAATGTTGCAGTAAAAGTCGCCGACCTCCCTTGGAATTATGACTGCTCCAATCCGTGGACCAAAGAGGTGGCAAATTAACCCTACCATGTCTATATCTTTACGAATATGGTAAACAAATTGCATCAGGACGGAAGAGAAATGTGTGAGGAATTGAAATTAGGAGGTGTCATATTTAACAGATCTCCGATATCCCGTCATTGAGGGTTAGACTGCAGGTACCCAATAACCGAAAAAACCGTGTCGAGACGAGGTAACGGCATTTTACAAACTTCGGATTCAAATTAGTCTTACAAGATGAAACAACACTCTCCTGAGACTATAGACTTGGTACTTCTCTCACACATTCCATGTTCGTTGATGGGACTAGTCAGCAACAATAAAAATTGTCAGGATCAGGGAATAATTTGCTTCAGAAAAATTGTGTAGCAGTTTAGCATACTGGCATGTGCCAAGCCATCATTCTCCATGCAAAAAACTGCTACACCAACATACTGTTGCATAGCATTTGCCCCAAATTGTGTAGCAAACTGCACCGCTACACCAGACAAATTACTCCCTGCAGGATAGTGACAAAATTGAACTTGAACAACGGCACCACAAAACACTGTGAAACTGAATTTTGTCCATGTGGCTCAGAAATTCCGTGGTTGGGCGACCTGGACCCGGAAGTGGATCCCATGTCAAACGAGACTAACACGCCCTATTGTGCTACCCTGTGCCACGCAACATAAGGCCAATACTGGGAGTTTTATGGCAACCATCTTCCATGTGAAATATATTTGCCTACAGGTAATGGGCCCACACCTGGTTAAAAACTGACTTGGGTTGGGGTGAGACTTTACAGGGGTACTACCCCAAGGTCAGGTCAAATCAAGGTCATTTGAAGGGAAAACGAGCTAAAATATTGAATAAAAAACTTTTTTTTCAGTTTTTTTGTTGCAAGAAAGTGTTCCACAGAGCTGTAGTTGACATATTGTGACTGGGAAGCCTTCCAACACGCATCAGAGGGGGAGACAGTGACTATTATGTAGCTTGGAGGGGTAATACCCCACTCTTATATCACCCGTCCCCTCTTATATCAGACCGTCTACCAACACTAAAATCAGTGCAAAATAATGGTCAATTGGAGTATTGTGGAACATGGGCTTAAAGTTACAAAGCACATGAGGCACCCACAACTCGGTACTAAAGGTGGCTTGGTTTGGGGTTGCCCTTTACTGGGGTTCTGCTCCAGGGTCAGGTCAAGGTCATATAAAGGTCAGGGTAAGGTCAAATCAGCTAAAATATTGAATAACAACATTTTTTTACAGTGTCCATATGTTTTTGTGGAAGTGTTCCACTAGGCTACAGTTGACATAATGTGGCTGGGAAGCCTTCCAACACGCATTCTAGTGGGGGGGGGGGGGGTACAGTGATTATATGTGGCTTGGAGGGGTAATACCCCATTCTTATATCACCCGTCCTCTCTTATATCACCCCCTGTACTAGCGCTAACATCAGGGCAAAATGCTAATTTACATCCTTGACACAACAATTCTCAGCTTGGTCTATAGTTTATGACTGCTACTTCGTAACTTACGCCACCACTTTCGACTTCGTAACTTTATGGCAATATTTACAAAATTTATTAGAAGATAAGAAATTATTTATGCGTAGAAATTTCGAGAATAGGACTTACGAATTTTTGGAAAAATATACGAAGTTTAGTAAAAATTATACGAAATTTCGTACATTTGGCCACTTACGAAGTTCGTAACTCTTCGAGAATACGGCCCCTGGAGAGCCAATTCTCTGACTCTGGTGGCGGAGGGGACTCTGACTCTGCTTCCGGCTCTGAGCATGATTCTTCGACTGATGAAGAGGCAATAGAACTGGAAGCGACGCTCGATAGATCGACTGGAGCTACTGTGGTTTGTATTTATCACTACGATTGTTTAGGCCTCTACTGTATGCTCTTAATCATAACTTTGCCATGTCCTCATAGGCTTAGTCATACACTATAATTTAAAGGGACCCCTTGGGATGAGACATTTTCAATGTTGTCAATTTTGTAAAAAATATGAAGCTATATAGCCTATAGTCCCAGCGTGACTGTACTTGCAAGCGTGACCGAGGACTGAAATCTTAGCTATATCGCCAACTGATCTTAACTGAAAATACGAAAAAGTCAAAAAACAATTTTAAAGCACCGAAAAAGAGTGAAATAGTTGTATTTCCAGGTCGTATATTGCCATGTAAACAAAACAAGTCAGCAATATTCAGCACTTTACATCACATATTCCCACGTATCAGACGGTAAGATCAGAGAAGTCGCCGCTAATTGGTGTCTCATAGTCAGGACACAGGAGGACACACCTGCAGCACTGATTGTCTACCCAACACTGGGCCGATGCCATCAGCATGTGGCCCAATGCTGTGAAAACATTCAATCGTCCTTCAGGTATACAAATTGTTTGTTTGGGTGACTTCTGGTTTTATAGAAATGTTGATTAAAAATATTTGTAACAATCCAAAAAAACTGAAAAAAATAAAATCTTGATCTGGGTGATACACTACTTCATTACAAGACTAAAAACTTGATGTCATCCTAAGGGGCTACTTTAATACATGCATGTAGGCCTATGATGTAGATCTAGAACGTATTTTTAGTTTCCATAGGCTTACTGAATACTGGTGGTAGCCTACATAGCTTCCATTAGACTCTATACATCTAGCCTAACTGTTTTTGCTACCCTCTCTCCTAGAACCCCATATCACGTGAGACACATCTAAAATCATATAAAATCGTCAATTAACTAAATGGCTCATATATTATTTTTAGCTCCCGCCGTCACCGTAGGTGAGACGGAGGGAGCTATGGATTCTACCTCCGTTTTTTGGCCTCTTCTTTTGCCTATAACTTTGTAAGAAAATAAGCTAGGATAACAATTTTTGGTATGTGGGTTACTTCCAGGTGGATAATGGACAGGTTAAAATATTTTCAATCTGAATTCAATACGCAAGGTCGCGGAGGAGAAAATTGGGCCGTCCGTCAACAATTCGCTTCCAGAGCATATCTCTGAAAGTACTTGTCCGATTGTCTTCAAATTTTACACACAACACCCCTAGGGGGTCTAGTTGTGCCTTTTGGGGTATTTGTACTCTGACCTACTTCTGGTTCAGAACTATGACCTATTTATACGTTTTGACGCGCACTTCGTTTCCGGAGCAGATCTCGAAAAGTACTGGGCCGATGACAGTCATATTGCACATACATGTTCTCTAAGGTCCCTAGTTGTGCCTTTTCAGGTTTTTGGACCTAGACCTTGAAGTTGACCCAGCACTTTGACCTAATTTATAACATAGGTAAATCCGACTGGAAGATTTTGCGGAATATCATGAAAACCGCTCAAGATAGCTACACCATTACTATAAAACAAATTGTGAGGTTTCAGGAGAGGATGCATCTTGTTTGCCTGCATTAGGCCACTGTTTAGGCCTATTTACATATGCTCCTGCTAAACATGGATGTTGACCAATCATCATGATCATTGTTCCATGTATATAGTAATTGTCAGGTGATAATATTATTGTCTGTCATGTTCATTTTTTACCCCTCAGCCATTAAGGCTGTATGGTATAGTGATCACCAGAGGCGGGCGGTCGGGCAGGCAGTCAGAAATTAAGCTGTTACTAGAAAGTTAACTGATGATTTTTTTAAAGATATGACCTATGTGCCTGGGTAATTCATCCCATATAAATTTTTTTGGCAAAAAGCCATAAGCGGCAATTTTCCAAGATGGCCGCTTAAAAAGCTTGTGGGCACCATAACTTATGAACCGTTGGTTGGATTGCGTTCAAATTTCGTAAGATTGTTCTCTAGGTATTTCTGATGATCTGATTAACTTTTGGGATGAATCCATTAAAAACAAAATGGCTGCCGCAGCCATTTAAAAAAGATGGCCGCCTAAAAAGCTCGTGGGCACGATAACTTATGAACCGTTGCTTGAATTGCATTCAAATTTGATATGGTTGTTATTTAGGTATTTCTGATGATCTGTTTAACTTCTGGGATGAATCCATAAAAAAACATGGATGCCGCAGCCATTAAAAAAAATTGACATGGTTGTAGTGGGGGTCATTTTTTCTCATTATTTCTTGATAATGATGGACAGAGCCTACGGCTGAGGGGTCCTGCCATCAATTGATGGCTATTTTTATGTTGCAGGATGCTGGTGGAGATGCATCTGCAGGGGCAAATCTCCGCCGTGACTCGGCTCTAAGTGGCAACTGGGAGAACGTCTCTGCGACAGATACTGCAAAGCAGCCACATGAGTTCGAGCCTGTAGCGCCCCCTGGACTGAACATTGGTGACCTTGATGCAGCGAGTAAGGCTACTGACTTTCTGAAACTTTTCTTCACCGAAGATATTGTACAGGGACTGGTTGATGAAACAAAGGCCTATGCTCATCGCAAGCTTCAGCAGCCAAACCTCAAGCCCCAGTCTCGCTGCGTGCTTACACAGACACCAGTGTGGAGGAGATGTACCGTTTCTTTGGAGTGATATTGAACATTATTATCCACGCTCCAGAGATACAGGCATATTGGAGGTCTGATTGGATCTCCAATATTCCTTTTTTCCACGACGCTTTTGATCGGAATCGATTCCTACGGCTTTATCACACAGCATTACATGAATGTCAGGACAACCCAGAAGAAAGACATGGGCATAAAATCCAGCCTATTGTGGAAGCCATGTGCATATCATTTCAGCAGTATTTTGTCCCCTACCAAAAAGTTTCAGGGGATGAAAGCATGATTGGTTATAAGGGACGGCTTAGCTGCAAACAATACAATCCCAAAAAAAACAATAAAATGGTGAATTCTCATGCGCACCCTGGCTGACAGTGCGACAGGGTATATGTTGAATATTCAGCCTTACTTTGGCAGATCAGACGAGGAGGAAATTCCTGAAGAGCTGACAAAGACTGCCATGAATATTGTGAAGCTCATGGAGCCTTACCTGGATATGAGCTACCACGTCTTCTGTGATAGTCTGTACACTAGTGTGGGCCTCACAGACAAGCTGTATGAACAAAGAGACATATTTCACAGGCACTGTCATGCTAAACAGGCGGGGCCTGCCAAAACAGCTGAAGGCAAAGCTGAGGAAGGGAGACATATGCGCGTTCCGCAGTGGCCACACCATGGCTCTGTCCTGGAAGGACAAGAGGGTGGTCTCCATGCTCAGTAGCTACTATGAAGGTTCGGAGACCGTAGCTGTCCAGAGGCGAGGGAGTGTGGTAGATAAGCCACTCGTGGTTTCCGAATATAGTAAGTACATGGAAGGAGTATATAAATAAACTCCTACTATGGCTTCATTCGGAAGTCAATCAAGTGGTGGAAGAAGGTGCTATTTTGGCTTTTGGAGGTCTACGTCACAAACGCATTCATCCTGTACGAGCTGACAAGGCCTGGCAAAAAACCAATGTCTCTGCTAGCCTTCTGTCGTGAACTGGTTGTACAATTGGTGCCAATAGTCCCTGGAGCTGCTTCTCGCAAGAAGGTCAGGTCCACCAGAACAGCGTCTGGTTGGGAAACTAAGCCTACATGTGTCTGCTCAAGATGAGAACAAGAAAACCAGAGAATGCAAGGTCTGCAGTGATAGAAAAAGTGGTAACAGATGGGAGACCCGCTACTACTGTAAGACCTGCACGGACAGGCCAGCTCTGCATACGCTGGAGTGTTTTGAGCGCTAGCACTCCATGACGAACTACCATATTCAGAGGGTGAGGACCACAAAGACCAAGAGGAAGCCACCTCCACCCAAGTAAAATGAACTGTGCATTGTGCATGTACACAGTGCAACTAACTCACCGAGACGTTCCTTCAATTTTTCACTTTAGTTTGATTTTAAAGTCTGATTTTAAAGTTTATAGGCCTAATTCTGTTGATTTTGATGGTGCTTTCGTGCTTTTGTATTGCACAGTAGTATTGGGGAATGAATTCCGAAGGGGATATCACTCCTCATTTCCACAAAACCACTTGACATACCTGCTAAAAAGGTCCTTGACCCTGAATGATCCAACTACAGTCATATATTACACCTATCGCACGTATGTATAAATCAAGTTGGAAGGCATAAAATGGTATTGTTTGTATTTTTTATCGAGTTTGACCTTCATATGACCTTGGAATGACATTGCACGCCACCTCAGTATAGTGGAAATCCAACCCGTGCTACCCTTTCCACACAGTCATATGTAAATTTGTTGCAATTCAAGCCATAGCTGAAGTTTCACACTACTATAATTGGTCACTTTTGCCATTTAATTTTAATCCTGGAAATGGGAGAAATAGTGAATATATTCTAAGGTAAAATAAGGGTAATCCGAAGGGGCTATCACTCCTTTGGTACTGTTATTACCATAAAACTACTTGAGACACCTGCTGAAATAGTGTTTGACCCTGAATGTTCCAACTACAGTCATATATAACACTTAGCTCACGCATAAATCGGGTTGGAGGGCATAAAAGGGTAATTTTTTATATTTTTTACTGAGTTTGACCTTGAGATGACCTCGGCATGACCTTGGCTTTCAACCCTAGTAAAGTGCAACCCAAACCCGTGCCACCATACATAGCCAGTTACAAATATGAGAGTTCATTATGAATGATGTTCTGTAGGTCATCATGAATGATGTTCTGTAGGCCTACTGATGAATCTTAATTAATTTTTTTAGCCAAATTAACCATTATGCTAGATTAATTAGGCATTGTAGTAATTGACAACGGCTGAATTATTGGGTATGGAAAGGGTTAAAGGAACAGCACAGTTTAGGCTGTTTTAGGCCTACAAGTAGGGTGTATCAACTACTGAAACGGCCATACAAAAAAAAAATGTGAGATGGGCCAGTAGCCTGAGTGTGAGATGGGCTAGTAACCGGAGTGTGAGATGGGTCAGCTACGTCATCCAATACTAACTACAGCTGTGATGAAATGTCCAGCAAGACATGAAGCTTACATGGCATTGATTTAAAAACTAGCAAAATATCCGCAAATATTTTCAGGGCTACCAAGTTATAATAAGTTCGTATGTGATGCCGAATAAAAAACACGCATCGATTTGTGGTCATATTTAAACAAGAAAACGCTTGGTAAATAACGGCCTTACCGTTTTCAATTGTTGTGCTCTACGACTGTTCCCGCCTATTGTTTCATCAGATGCATGTGCGATATATCCAGCTACAAAACTACTCGCCAAGTTCCTCTCATTTAGATCAGTGTGACGTATATGACAAAAAAATCCGGACACAACATTTTTCATTTTATTCAAACAGCTAATATGATTAATATCCTAAACATCAATGTTTATTCATTTTGTAAAGAATTGATATCATTATTCAAGTAGTAAACAATAATTATCTATGATATAGTTTATCTATATTATGTATGATATAGTTAATTCCGTCGTCATTCTACACAGTTTTGCAAAAAAAAACCCATGATAAACGGAAATGGCTATTTTATTTGTGTATGTTTCTATTACTCAACTGATATGATGACCGGCTAGGATCTAAATATTTAAAAAATGACAGATATTGTTTAAATGTTTGTCTCGCAAAGTTGATGAACATGTTTTTTTTCACCATAAAGAATATTCACCCATATTAACACAATGTAGATCTCATGTTTACAGCCTCTCTTTACAGGAGGTATTATGATTTTATACATGTATATACTATTAGTTCTACCATATCATTTTGTTGAACATATCTTATTTCCTATTATATTAGAAACAGTTTATTAGTCAATAGATCCAATAACGGCCATTTAATATAGCCGGCTGCAATGAATAATTTGTATTGTGTTATACAAGATAAAGGCTTATAGCGAGGTTTAACAATTTTTTTTTTATTCAGAAGTCTAGTGAATTTGTGTTGGGGTGATATGTCTTTTCTCCAGGGATAAAAATGTACTGAGAACCGTATTTTTACTAAATACACCATGGTCAACAAATCCGTTATACAAATTTATATGGTCATATTTTACAAACTGATAGAGCAAGAGTTAAGACAAATTAGTGTGTATAGGCCTACATATACGTTTATTATCTAGGAACTCGTTCATACCAGTGTTTCAATGGCCGCAACATTAAAACTATCTACCGGCTTTAAAATTAGATGGTCACAAAATTAACAGCTTAGCATTCATTTTTACACACAAGAAATGTATGTATTATTGAAGAGAGCTCACAAAGGCATTGGATAACAGTTATATATACGATTTGGCTAATATAGTTGTCATGACAACTAGACTACAGTTGTAGATATTAAAATTCATGTTTTTAATGAAGACGTGGAGTTATATATTAACAAAAATGCCGACATGTGAATGTAGGCCTACATGTTAGGCTAGATATAGAGACGAAATTCCTGATTTCTAATTATTGACAACCATGTCGAAAAT
Organism: Flabesymbios commensalis; assembly: GCA_964017125.1. Lineage (NCBI taxonomy): Eukaryota > Metazoa > Annelida > Polychaeta > Terebellida > Flabelligeridae > Flabesymbios > Flabesymbios commensalis. The sequence continues at coordinate 1,147,255 of OZ024909.1, read as the reverse complement.
AAGAAATACGGGAATTTCGTCTCTATATCTAGCCTAACTGGTGATGTCGATCTAAAACCATTGAAGAATTTCGCAGATTAAAAAACACAAAAAACAATCATTTTCCATGTAAATTCATTCTTTTTTCGGAATATTGAACCTTGTTTTCGGAACAATGAATCTTAATTTCGGAGTAACGAACCTGGAGCAAAGAACCTTCGTGAAAACGGACCTTCGGAACAACGGACCTTCGTAACATCGGACCTTCGGAACAACGGACCTTCGGAAAAGCGAGCGGTCCCCATTGGCGAGGATGTGTGTCAAACTTGTCATTCCCTGTGTATAAGCACCCAAAAACGACCAGTTTCATCACTAGCATGAAACCCAGCAAACTTGCCCCCACATTTAGAAGTATCGTCTGTCAATAAACATGTATTTTTTATTTCAGCAAATTCCTGGGAAAGCTGGGTTTGTGATAGGGACAGTCTTTCAATGTTCATTCTCAGAACTGTAGACCTTTTAGGTAGATTATTGGGTTGTTTACATATTAATTTTAGGACTGATGTGATGACATTACCCACTTGGCTGCTGGCCACATTACTTGCCAAAAGTTGGTACACACATTTGATCGCGCATTTTCTGACTTGTATTTACCAAATTTATCTCATCAGCTTCAAGTTCAGAATTGATTTTCGCTAATTGTGTGATTTGATCATCATGGTTGCATATTCAACCTTTACTGCTGACTCCTCAGCAGTACAGGAAGCTGAAGCGGCTTTACCACGCCAATAGTCTTCCCGTGCGCGTGTCCTTATTTCTCCTTCTCTGAAGACTTTAGTTTTTGAGTATATTTTTTTCCCACTTTTTCAACGAATGCAGTTATTTTTTATTATATGGGATTGTACCATAATAACAGCATCGTATTAGATGATGACATTGAACATGTCGCACCACACCCCAGTTGTAAATTTATTTTTATTGAACTTTTCCCTTTGTTTGGAAATGAGAAAAGTTTTTTTCATATCAGCTAATTGTTCCGGTTATTTTTATTTATTTTTTTCATTGCAGTCCTTGTAGGTCTTTAATAAATTGTTAACTCCCCACCGATAACTTGAAGCAGTGGAAAGTTCACTAGCAGGAAGTTCAACATCAAAATGCTGTAATTAAGTGATGCGGCTTTACAAAATGTAATGTTTCTGTCATATTGTGAGCTTTATAAAAATTTAGGACTTCTTCATTAGTTAATAATAGCATTGCTGTTAGTGGTAGTAGTCGGAAGATTAACATGTGGTGTAGTAGTCGGAAGATTAAAATGTGGTGCAGTAGTCAGAAGATTAAAATGTGGTGCAGGGGGAAGCAGTGCTGTGAAAAAAATGATAAAAAAACTAAGGGATGAGCCAGATAATATATTGAGGTGGTCTATGGGGTAAGTTCATAGCTCCTCCCCACTCCTTATCATCTGGTCCGCGGTACCACAATACCACATTTATTAGATAAAGCATTTTTTTTTGTCTAACTAGGGGCCTACTAAACTAGAAGGTTATTATTTGATTTCTCATTTGATTGGAGTTGCAAGACGAAAAATATTTTTGCAAAACTACACTTTTATGACGGCCATCCCATAATCAGGCGCATTGTGAATAAAAGATTTACACTTAAGAAAAAAACATATTGGTCTGGTAATTTTTGTAAAGATTTTATTGTTTGTGAGTATTTTTTTTATTCATTTAAAGCTGGAATTGCTAAGTCACGCAATTTCCAGCTTCAAGTACAAATGAATAAAAAATAATAGTATTTATTAAAAATAGAGAGAGAGAGGAAATATTTATTGACATAGGTATACATACTAGCATATAGACTATGCAGTAGATACCCCCAGCCCCTTTGCGATCACATGTCACATAGGATAATAGACATGTCCCAAAGGGCCAAAATATATTATTTGATTAACCGAGCATAGGGGCCTATGTCACAAAATATTATTTTTCCGAAATTTGCTTAAAGCTAAACTTGTAGCAATCGCACAGAAGCGCAGGGGTACTTGGATGATTGCTAGAAGCAGTACTTTTCGCCCCCACCGGGGGAGGGTCATAAGGGATCTGTACCATGCTGTGTACGGCATTGTACGGAAGCACTAATCTACCACAATCATCCAAGGGCAGCTGCAGCCTCGTCGTATCTGGCCATAATCTCCCGGCGGATTGCCAGTGGCGTACCCTGGTTCCTCTGCTCAACAGAGTTGCCAATGCAGCACCTCCATCAGTGCTGGCGCTGATGTAGTCCGTGGTAGCCTTAAATAACGGGCAATAGCGTGTTTAACATTAGGTCTCTCACGTGGGATGAATGGAGTTACCCAGTGGGAGTTATCCTTCCTATTGTTACTCTGGGGACTATCCGACCCGAGGATAGCGGAGCTGCGCGAAATGCCACAAAGTTTCAGCATTAAATTGCACAGCGAAACCCAAGTCTCCAGCCGTCTGGGGGTAGATCTCTCAGACATGCTCAGAACCCCTTATCGGGCGAGCGAAGGAAAACGGTCTCAATAACCCACTATGCCCTATCACCCCACCCTCACATCTTCATCTGTACATCATTCATATCATCAATTGACTACAACGTTTTTATCGTATTACAATGTCACTTAAAAGACCTTTTGTGCCAAAAAGTGACGTAAAGCAATGATTTTTTACTGCTACTACAAAAGCGCAGCAATAACATGCATTGTAACAAATACCAGATGAAAGAGCATTTATTACAGCTTAAAAACAGATAATTTTCAATAATTGAATTACCATTGTAAAGGTTAAATTTTCATCTTGAAAACTTGGTAACTTTAGAAAGATGTAGTTCAGTTAAAAAACATGTGATTTTTGTCATTCGAAGCTCAGACCAATCAGCGACCATTCAAGAAATGGATCCCCCGCAAACCTCGATTTGAAACCAAATCGTTCAACCACAGAGAGTTGATATTTGTAGGAGGGACCGCACGGGCGAGTCATGTTTTTGCCAAAGATTATCATCGCTGGCTCAAAACATAATAAATTTTATATATTTTCAGATGTAAATTCTCTCTTCCGTAATTTGTGTTCGCTAACAACAAACGTTGTTTTTATTTATCTTTCTAATAATGTCTTTAAAATTTAATTCCGCTGGTTACTTATTATACAACTGGCTATTTAAAAAGAGTCCTATCTGCATGTAGCAGAATGGGCGCCGTCTGCCAGTTGGAAAAGAAGTACAAGAAGGAAAAGGGTAGTTATGCTAATGTTAGTCTAAACATTACAACAGAGCCATTTTTTTAATTTTTGTAAAAAAATGCAAAAAATGAAAAAAGACTATGTCCACTGCCCTGTGAGGAAGTTCTGGAGGACATCATTAAGACCGTTTGGACAGAACAATGTGGGAATCTCAAAGAAATGAGATACCTGGGGAAGGCTACACCGGTGTTTACCCAGGGTAAAACCTGTTCAAAGTTTCGTTTGCCTACCCTGGTCTTCCTCATGGGGCGCACCGAGGGTAAAAATGGAAGTTTCATGGATATAAGGATGAAAACCCATCAAAAGCTATGTTCTTTCTCGACCCCCTCGTGGACTTGGAAAAAAAACGGAGGCCGGAGGCTATGCCCAAATTTCTGATTGTTATGTGCATATAATATGGTGTATTTGCTACTGTTTCTGTATTGCGGGGCACTCTCAACATCGGCAACACCTCAGTAGTCTCCTTCAGCTGCCTAAAAAAGTTCAAGTGTCTGGGTGATGTTTTGGATTCTGTTACCCCCATAACCGTTGGCCACATTGAGGTGCCATCTTTTGGACATTTTTTTATAATTTAGCTCAGATTTTTATCTAGCACAGCATTTTTCTTGCTCGGTGAAAATTGAGGAATGTGGTCAAATATTTCTTTTAGCATGTCGGTAGTTACGAAAAAAGGCTCAGCATAATTTTATTGGACAATTATAAAATGTATTGAATCTACCTAGTCTAGAATTAGACTCCCTCCATCTCGGATGTTGATCTCGCATGGCATCTTGCTAGACCAGTGAAAACAATAAAATGTTGTCAAATTATCATTTGAATATGTCTACAATTGTGAAAAATGGGCAGCTTAAATGTATAAGGCCTTTAAAAAAAAATACGAATCCTCATTTTTCACCACAGGCATGGGGCGGTCGCTGATTGGATAATAATTATTAATAATACTGCCATCAGACAGGGGTCGAGTCAAAAGTCCAATGCAACTTACGGGGACCAGCACAAATAATCATAAAAGTGGATACGCCTATGTAGCCTACAGTCATTAAATAGTGTACTGCAACTGAAGGATAAGTGAAAAGGCATGTTCAATGGATGCAGGTGCAATATTATGCTCTAGATAGTGTTTGAATGCCGGCATGTCACTAATTGGCAGATGCCTGCTTCTCCATTGTTGTCTGAGCTTCTGGAGTGTGGAATCCTGGCCTGATTGCAATACTTGGCCAGTTCTTGGCCAAAGGCATCATATTTTGAGAGCTGAAGGTTCTCAGTTTGTCAAGATGGCAGCACATTACATCAGGTGCTGTGTATATTTGGCTCAACTTCACAGAGCGACATCCAAGGACTTGTCACATTTATACCAACAAGTCCTGTAGGTGATCTAAAATGTCCTGATCTTGTAGATCCTTTACAAGTGCAGCTGTGAAACCTCCTCTTGAAGCACAGTATTTGATTTTAAAATCCAAAAAGCTCAGCTTGAAGATGGAATATTGTTCCTGAGTGATGTAAAATCACATACTCAGTGGTATCTGCTGATCATTTAGAAATGATTAAAAATGTAACGGGTCACCAGTGCCTTGTTTTTAGTGCATTTTAGAAATGCCTAAAATAAGATTTGTCACAGCACAGTCCTTACCGAAGACGGCTCCCTTCACCCTAGTTTGCAGTAGTGCCGCCCTAGCTTCAGAGCCTAAATATTTTAGCTGATGTACGTTCTGTGGAGCTTTAGTAGTTCAGAATTAAACACATCTCCAACGCTTCCGAAACACAATCATTGACAGCAACTCTATCCCGACACAGTCACGTTGTCAGAACATATTTTCGTTGCATTATGGGTGAAAAAGATGGCCGCCATTTGTCAATGGTCAAGCAATAAATATTCGTGTTTTTGGTGTCTGTATAATAACTGAGCAGCAGTGTCAATAGCTATAGCGTTGCAGCTCATGTTGTGAGTAAAATTATGCGGGTTGTCTATCAAGAGCAACCCTTTGAGTCCCGAAAGGTAATTTACAGAATTATTCGTCAATAATTGTCATTTAGTCTCTATTAATGTAAAGTTTACCACGTTGAAATCGACACTTCTTCTTTTCCTTAAAGGCATTGCTCATTTGTGTTCGCTCTTGTCTTTCAAACGTATAGTCCATACGAGTTAGGTCCTCCAATACATGTAGCGTTTTTACTCCCCCATTAACATTTTCTTTTTCCCGCAGCTTCTTTTTAACTTGTTTCAGTACCAAGTTCCTGTAGGGCCTGCTGTAAAAGCGTATTATAATGTTTGTTTTTCCACGCTTGGGTTAGCAAGAGGATGAGCCGTCTCCACTTCTTGTTTGACATATTCTACCGTTTCATCCATAAGCGGTGCTAATACCTCGGCTACAACCAATGTACTGTCACTTCGGTCGCCCATTTCCACATTCATCACACGTAAATTGTATTCATGTGAACGTCTTTTTTCGTGGTCATTGGATCTCTCCTCTACAGTTTTGTTAGCTTTTTCAAATGCTTTTGCCAATGGTTTCCTTCCTTTTTCAGCTTCGTCAATCATTCTTTCAATTTTTTTACTGTTTTCTCGGCCGCCACAACAGTCACATTTTGTTCTTCTATTAACTTGCTCCATGTGATTTAAAGTTTCGATCTTCTAAATCGTCTTCTACATCTTTCAATCTTAGCTCGACTTGTTGTTTAAAATATTCTAGTGTCGATTGAACATTGTGTACTTTCCTATTTAATAAGTTCATTTCGTGCATAATTTCACGTTAGGTCTCTTGCATTGCCGCTAAAATTTTCGCTGCGTTCTAGCGTTTTTTTTTCGGTGGCATGGTGCTGTAAGGGTCGGTCAGTGATCAGTGCTGGTCCACTCGTGCTGGTGACTCGTGCGTGCGTGCAATGAATGTACAGTGTGTTCACATTAAAAAAATCACAAAGCTTTTATTGACGCAGGGACGGATCCAGAAAATAGTTTGACAGGGTCACAGTACGCTTAAAAGTGCGGTGCAGTTAGGGGGACTAGAAGCATGACCCCCCCCCCGCGGGAAAATTTTGGAAAATTTGAGGTTCCAGAGCATAATTAAAGGGACCCCTTTGGATGACATCAATTTTCGTTTTCAGTTTTGTAATGAAGTGGTGTATCCCCCAGATCATGATTTCATTTTTACAAATATTTTTTATCAATATTTCTATGAAACCGCTTAAAACCCAAACAAACTCTTTGTATACATAAACACTTGCTGAAGGACGATTGAATGTTCCTACAGCACTGGGCCACATGTTGATGCCGTCGGCCCAGCATGTTGATGCCGTCGGCAGACAATCAGTGTTGCCGTGTATCCCCCCCCCGTGTCATGACTAAAAGACACCAATTAGCGGCCAATTAGCGGCGATTGCCTTGATCTCCCCATCCAAGACGTGGGAATATGTGGTGTAAAGTCCTGTAAATTGCTGACTTGCTTACATGGCAATATACGACCTGGAAATATAGCTATTTCACTCTCTTTCGGTGCTTTAAAATTGTTTTTTGACTTTTCTGTAGGCTATATAGCTTCATATAAATCAAATTGTCAAAATTGACAAGATTGAAAAAGTCTCATCCCAAAGAGTCCCTTTAAGAGCACCTTAGATTTAAGTTTAATCCAATAATTCTATACAATATTATCAAAACGTAAGTTGAAAAAATTGACTACAACTATAATGTTCGCGTGTGTGCATAATAGCAGATCTAATTTTTTAAAGCAAAGTTCGGTGCATTTTCATTACTTTTTGTTAAATGATCATGCAGATTGACGAGATCTACAAATAAGAAAAACCTATTGGCCTATTTATTCATATTAATACATAGGCCTATCATCTTGATCACTTATCACTAATACGTAGGCCCTATGTTTATTAATTTCATCCCCATGGGATTTCTCCTTGCGAATTTGTCCAAAATTGCCTGTTGATGAATGGTCATGATTTAATGAACATGTAGGCCTACAACAGCTAATCCATTTGAGAGGGTCATTGATAATAGGTCATTCTAGAAGACACATTGTTGATTTGAGCCAACAACTCTATAGCTGAGCACTTCTTTACAAATGTTACCCAATCAGGCATTTCTATACCTTTTATCTCCATACCTAATAACATGATAAATCTATAGCTGTAACTCATCTTGCCTTTAACCCGTCGGTCAGGACGGGCCATGATTTCATGCAAATTACTGCTTTGAGCCAACAACTCCAGTCGATGACTGTTTTTTTTTAATTTTAAATTGGTCAGGCACTCTTATGCATTTAAAATATAAGGGAAAGTGAGCATAGCCCATTGGCCAGTGCGGGTAAATCTGCCACCCTTTCTTACCCCCCCCCCCCCCCCTTATAGCTGCCATGTATAAATCCACAATCCAATTGTAGGCCCCCTAATAATTTTTCACTAAAAAGGTGGTGTAAAAACGAGTTTTTTTAAACTTCGGCCTCAATTATGCGTTTTCGTGTTATTTAATCTAATGATGAGTTTTCAAAATATATACCGGCATGTTAAAATCTTAGGTGATAAAATATATGATAAATTTGATGTATGGCCAAAACACCCAACTTCACAGTGTGTCCAATAAAGGCCTGCCCATTTTTGATGGCCAATTTTGCAATTTGATTGTAGTTTGTACTTGTTTTTAGTTATTTTTCAAGGGAGTGATGGTTTTAGAGCCTTAAAAATTGAGATATATAAAAATAAAAGATTTATATTAGAAAAAGGTTCAATCAATGCTAAATAATTTTTTGTGTAAAAAATACTTTCAAAAGCTAATTATACATTTTAACTGACGATAATACAATTTGGACAAACATAGGATATATTGGACACCATGTTCACATGGAGAGTAATATGGACAAAATTGAATTTTTAGAATTATTGATATACAGCCCAAAAAATTGCTAGAAATTTGTGGAACGTGGTATTTTTTCATTTCATTATACTTTGCAACCTTGACTAGATCTAAAGGAGACGACAATTTGATCATTATTAATTGATCATTCAACTTTATGCCACATTTATAAGCCTCTCTCCTATGTATTACGACACAATTTCGTTCACATTTAAAAGTTATAACGTCAATGGCCAGGCTTGCCCACTGTCTCATCTCGCCCGTCCTTCCTCTACTACACTAATTAGCTAAGGCGGTGTGTCTTAGGACGACAGGTGATCCAGATCTGGCATCATTGGAACAGTTACAGTAACACAAGCATGGTCTACATGAACAGCTAAATATAGTCATGCATTTCACAGCAACATGCATGCCATGATCTGTGTTCAGGCTCATAGATCACAGAAGCCTCCAAGTTACGGGGGCGCTAAGATGATGGGAATGTAAAATCTTTCACATGTAAATAGTCGGACCTGCATGACCTGATTATGATTATGAATGGAAAAGTATGACCGGGTCACGTGACCCGAGTGACCCGGTCTGGATCCGCCCCTGTGACGTCTAAATCAGAATTTGTGAAAACTACATATCTTATTGGTTTCGCACACCATTTATACACTACCTGAACTGTCTTTCATAACATTATTCACATTAGAACTGCTAATTTTCACTGCGTTAGATGCCATATTTTTCACAATGCGTCAACCTTCCGCCATCTTGTCACGTTCTTCTCCACCTGTGCACCTGTCTCATATGCTGATTGAAGTCGATCACTCCGGCAGGACACAGATGGCATTCAAAGGATGCCCTTCTTTTTTTTAAACAGCATTTATAACCGTTGGCATTGTTAGACATCTGAAAACATACAAAATATACATCTAGGCCTAACATCAAGATTACTTGAAACAATTCAATGATTTGTGTGTGGTTTCAAATAACTAATCAATTCTGGAATATCATATATAAATACCTTTTCTGTGCATTAATCTTAGGATTCTGAATGAATATATATATATATATAATATAGTAGGTTTTTATATCTTACCATTCATAAGATGTTCAATTCCCACGATACATTTTACCGAATTTACACACATTCTGAAGAGGAGTGCTGTTCTGCCATACAGATTACAGTAATAGGTCTACATTACGGATTCCCATTGGGGAAAAACCCCCATATATTTGCTAAAATGGGTTCAAATTCTGCATATATAAGCGAAACAAATCAAATAATACCTATCCTGTTGTTTAAAATGTCCACTGTTCTGAAGGTTGCTTTTCCTAGAAGTGAATGAAAAAATATGTTTATTGTTGTAAGGTGACATGTGTTTATACTGTAAAAATTTATAATTGTAGCCGTATCTTCAATTAATGAAAACTTTCCTTTTTTTTCAAAAAATTATAAAAAGTATATGTTTTTACGGAAATTATTGAAAAGTAATATTCTCATGATAATCATGATAAAAATAATAATTGTTTAGTAATATTTTTCTTAGAGCAGCTAGGGCAGTGTTGTGTTTATGTGCAACTAATTCACACACACATATGCTTTAAAATTGTCCAAATGGGTACAACGGTAGGACTATCTTACCACGATATTTTATTAAAATGTATTAGAATGATTGTCATCTTAGACCTATTTAGTCCACTATATACACAAATCTTTTTAAAGTTATCAAGGTATTACTGTTTACAAATACTGGTATGATATGTGATGGCCGTCATGGTTATAGACGTCACATACCTATTTTGTGAGATAAAGTAAATGTATGTGATTTTAATATCGCGTATAGTTTTTTATTATGTATCGGTATCTGCAGTTGCAATCCTCAGCAAGATGTTGAGCAAGTATATATAATTATGTCATGTGTTTTTCTACGAACCTGCCAGAATTGAATCGTCCCCCCCTTAGCACCGTGCCAAAGCCATCCACCTCTCTTGAAAATATTTGTTCTGGTTCACCTCTAATTACTCTCAAAGAGGATACGCTGCGGTGCATTAGCTCTCTCATTTCAGGATGCTTACGGCCAGCTTCGTTGCCATAGAATAATGTCATCCACGGACCTGTTTAAATTGTTTAGTTGAGTATTCAAAGAATTATTACAATTATTCAAAGCCTGCTAGGTTAACAATTTATCAATTTTGAAAATTTAATTTATTTGAATCTATATAGCGGTATGCCTACTGATCTTGAATAAAAAATAGAAAAAATATAAATATTGTTTACTATTGTATACTGATAAATAATTGAAATAATAATTATTATCGTATATATTTATGTTTAAATACCAAGGATATGTGATGGGAAAATTATATACAAGTGCATAAAAACTTCAACCGTGATCAAACTTACCAGTGAGGAACTTTCCAAATAGGCCCAGCACAGGAATCTGTTCTTGTATGGCGTGGTTGGTAAAGTCATTGACCAGCGCAGTAGGATAGAGGGCAGAAGTAATTTAGTATTGTGTTCTTTAGTGCATAAGCAACTCCTCCCAAATGAAACAGAACATGCAGACGGTTGCCCCTAGGGAATAGCTTAGCTGAAAAATACAAAATGTTATGATACATTATTTGTTCGTGACACTTCACTCTCCATCAAATAGTAATAATTAGTCGCAGCAAAAGACGCAAATCATGGCATTGTTTCAGACTTGCATTCAACCTGGTAATTAAATGAGTTTTCTCCAATGAATTTTGCCAAGTTTTTTCCATATCGCTTTACGAAAAATAAACTTACCAGGTATATTATTTATTTTCATATGTTGGCGGAAACCACTTGGATCCAGCTTTGTATCGCATCTTTGAGACGGCTTGGATGCTGTTGGCTGCGGCCCCCTCTTTGCCAAAGCATTCTTCTTGGACTTTCAGTTGTTTGAGCTGATTTTTGCTCTAAGAACATAAGACAAAAGCATATTAGTATTGATTTCTAAAATTCGTTACCTGGTTTTAGGAATTTACACAATAGTCAGATTCACATTGTATTCATCAAACAGGGTTAAGGAATTTCGGGGAGCACAAGTCAATTCTCAAACCAATTTTCATGAAATTTTACACACACTATTTTCCAGTAAATTTATTCATGGTAAAATAAACAAATTATCACAGTAATAAAATTGTCGTAAAATAAGAATGGGGCGTCATTAGAGCCGATATTTCGATCTTGTAATGTCTGCTTTG